>CAUYQG010167040.1:0-12523 GCA_963574415.1 Tarsius wallacei
GTAAAAGAAAAAATATCCACGAAAATCTACTGAAACATAAAAGAAAGAAAGGAAAGGAGGGAGAGAGGGAGGAAGGAAGAGAGGGAAGGAGGGAAAGAAGGAGGGAGAGAGGGAGGGAGGCAGAGAGGAAATAACAGAGGGCAATGGGGGGAGGGAGGGAGAGAGGAGAAGGGAGGGGAGGGGAAGAAAGGGGCGGACAGAGAGAGCAGGAAAAAAAAGGGTGGGGGAGAGAGAAAGAGAAGTAGGAAGGAAAGAATCCGTGTTTGCCCCGGACTCCCACTGGAGCTGATCTTGTTCAGACACATCAACTGCTCTCAGGCTCCCCTAAAAGCCAGCGATCAACCCATTGTGTTCACACCCAGGGACAGCAGGAAGCTGGGCTGCGTGGAGCCTCCCGCTGCCTCCTAGGTTGGAGGTTCATTTCTGCCTCCGTTGCCCTCCTTGAGGAATCTTAGACTAGTGGCACACATCTCCTCTGACTCACATTTTCTCATTGAAAAACGCGTGTCATGGGCTGGCTTGGACACCTCTGCTCAGCAGACCACATCACATGATCTCTTGCTTATAAAATGATCTTGAAAAAAGGTAAATTACCCATAGGTAGGAGACCAACTTTCTGCTTGTCTGCCTGCCTGAAGAGGGGATGTGGAAATGGGAAGGTAGTTTAATCTGTAACTCTCCAATAAAAAGGAGCACACCGGGCCCAGAAGAAAGACAGGTTTCATTCCTTCCCCACCCAGCCCAGCAACTGCCCTGCCCCTAGAAGCAATGCGTCTCCATCTTGCTGCACACTGGAATTACCTGGGCAGTTTTCAGAATGACTGACAGTAAGGCCGGGTGGGGTGGCTCACACCTATAATCCCAGCCCTTTGGGAGGTTGAGATAGAAGAATCACTTGAGTCCAGGAGTTTGAGACCAGCCTAGGCAACACAGAGAGACTTCATCTTTACAAAAATCAAAAAATTAGCAGAGTGTGGTGGCATGTGCCTGTAGTCCCATCTACTTAGGAGTCTGGAGTAGAAGTATCACCTGAGCCCAGCAGGTTTGAGGCTGCAATAACTGTGATCGTGCCACTGCACTTCCTCCTAGGTAACAGAGTGAGACTTTGACTCAAAAAAAATTTGCTTAAGAAAGCGATTGGCAGTAATGGAAAATTGTGGGCGGGGTGGGGGGAGTGGATTGGCAGTTGAGGGAAACTGCTGGGGGAGGGAGGGGCATACCTCATCAACAGGCATGATCAATGTTTATATACCTAACCCTGAATTGTACCCCACATCTTTATAATAAATAATTTTTTAAAAAATTTGCTGACACTGGGTCCTACCACCAGACATTCTGATTCAATTAGGTGAGGGTGTTGTCAGGCATGGTAACATTCAGAGCCTCCCTGGGTGATTCTGATGGACGGCCAGGGCTGGAAGTCACTGCCCTACAGCGTGGCTTGCTCATTCAGGTTTTTAATGGCCTCACAGGAATGTGACTACCAGCTCTGTTGTCTGAGATCACAGCTACCACCTGACAGGGAGGCGAAGCCCTCACCTCCCCTGGCCGCCTGAGCACCAGCAGCTGGGCTACTTCCATCGGGTGACACGTGAGACATAACATGTTCCAATGCGCCACATCGAGAGGCTCCCAGAGAGCAGACGGGATGGAGTCTGGAGTCGGCAGAGCTGATTTGTTTCATAGAGGAGCTAGGGCAGCTGTTCCCTCGAGACGTGGGCGGACAGAGCACAAAAGTCCCCCTTGCTGGTGATTTCTGTTCTCCCCTGGCTACCCTGCTTTAGGCCACCTGGGTCAAAGCCCTTCCAGGGGCAGCTCTCCATCCTGCCTCTCCCTGGTCCCACAAGTAAGAAATGGACTACAATCTCCATTGTTTCAGAGTAAACATTTTTGAGTAGAGAGAAGCTGTCGTCAGATCTATGTTTAGAAAGATAGCTCTGACAGTGGGGCTTTTATTAGTGTTCCAATATCTTCCAGGCCACAAACTTTTACTGCATTTCTTTTAAATACCAGTCACCAAGCTAGAGGCAGGACATTTTTAAAAATGAATAAGAAGCAACTTCTCTCCTTTCCATGAGCTAGTGCGTAAAGCAGGCTGGTAAACACATCGTTGTCGACAAAGGTGAAAATGTGAGACCAGATATCCCCAAGGTGTCATGGAAGGTTGGAAGGAGATTCCTGGGCTAAGTACCAGAGGGAGGTGGCCTGGTGGAGATGGAGAGGGCTTCTGAGGCAGAGAGGTCCATGTGAACAAAGGCTCATGTAACAAACAGCACTGAAAGGAGAAAACAACAAACTATTGTGGAGCCTGGTGTGGGGGAAATGCTTACATAGTGTTTGCTATGTGGCTGGCACTGTTCTAAGTTTGCTCATTCATTCATTTATACATTCATTTATTCATGTAATTCTCGTCAACACACCGAGATCAGATGATCAGCCCCCTTTACAGAAGAGAAAACCAAGTCACAGAGATATGACTGCCCCAAATCACACAGCAAGTAACAAAGTCCTGATTCCTACCAAGGCACACTGGCTATGGAGCGTATACTCTTAACTGCCATGTTCCACTGCTTTTTATGACAGATTATTAGAGGAAGCCATATTTAAAGAGATTGGATGTCATTGTATAGGGCAAAGGGAGCCACAGTAGAATTTTATATCAGAAATAATACCATCATGTACATACAAAAACAGAACTGATAAGAAAGGTTTGAGGGTGGGAATATCCATTGGAAGATTGGTAGCAGAGCAGGAGAAAGAAAAGTCTGAACCAGGGTAAAAAGGAAAAAACAAACGAGAAAAATTCTGGCATTTGAGTTAGTGGGACTTGACAATTGCTTAGGATTAAGGTGATGGGGTGAAGTTAAGAACGCCATATAGAGTTCTAATTAGGATAGAAAACAGTCTAATAAGGGGAATGATAAAGTCATGCTGGATTGGGGGTGTCTGTGGGGCACCCAGACAGCCCACGTGGATGACAGATTCTTAGACATGTAGGCTTCCACAATGACAATGTGGTCAACAGTTTTGTGTGAGCACAATGGAGTAGAGGGGGAATGAGTACCATACCTCTGAGTACCTCTCTGCAAAATGGGTTATAAGTTTCTATCATTTGTTAAACTCTCCAAGGTACTACTGTAACATACATTTTCAACTGGCATTCAGTTATTTCTCTACAAGCAGGCAAAGTTAGATTTCTACTTATCAAACTCTATTTGCTATTCTAATTTAATTTCTCTGCAACTGGGGTGAGAAGCTTTTTTAAGACAAAGTTATTTTGATCAGAAAGACTCAATTGCTTCATACCATCATGACAGGTCAATTTAAGAATACAAGAGGCCAACAGCATGACTCCCAGGCTCATTCTTGAGAGCTGAAACTCATTCTAGTGGCTTGGGGCCTCTCAGGCAGTTTGCTGAAGAAGCAAAACTCCTTTTACTGCTGCTATATAGATTCAGGTCAGGACATCTTAGCCAAAGTAATAGCCCCAGAATACCAACTACCTCCTGGTGTTCTCCATAGCTTTCCCATCTCATTGAAAGACGGAAAGGCCAGCTTTTCTGAATGTGGAAGATGTGACTGTCCATTGGCTCCACTCCCAAAGCCGGACCCAGGGAGGCCACTTCCTTCTAAGTCAGCCTCCAAGTCAGCATAGCTGTTCCATTTCACCTCCCTCCTTCATCCTTTCAGTCCCCACCCTTCATACCAAGAACACAAATCAACATTAAGCACACCATTGAATGTTCATGGCATCCCACCTTGTACCACAAGGCTTCATTTTTCACTCAGTCTGACATCTCCCTCATTCATTTATCTTTAAAGAGATGTCAGAAATCTCAAGGTGTGGGAGGCCAAGGTGAGGGGATTGCCTGAGCCCATGGGTTCAACACCAGGCTGGACAACTTGGCAAGACCTTGTCTCTACAATAAATAAAAAAATTAGCTGGGCATGGTAGCGCACACCTGTAGCTCTGGCTACTTGGAAGGCTGAGGAGGAAGGATTACCTGAGCCCAGCAGGTTGACTCTGGGGTGGCTGTGAGTGTGCCACTGCACTCTAGCCTGGGCAATGGAGTAAGACTCCAACTCAAAAAAAAAAAAAAAAGAAAGAAAGAAAGAAACCTCAAAACCTCAAGGTGACAGAAAAAGCTCAAGTTCTGTTGAGTGGATGTAGCAATGACCTGTAGTTGTCTGTCCAATAACCACTCTCCCTTCCTACTTTGTAGGGGGCAGCAAAGTGCCCAGCTAATAGACTTGAGAGAGTCTTCACAAGAGGTAAATGATCGGAGCTTCTGGGAAACCACTTTACAAAGGGCTGATTCTGCTGAGAGTGGGCACCTTTTGTTTGTTTCTCGACCTTGTTCTTTTTCCTGTTGGCATGTTGATATGACAGGTAGGGCTTCTCAGTCCTAGACTGCTGACTCCTAGACTTCTTTTACAAGTTCAAAAACAATCTGATAATGTGTTTTAGCCACTCTACTTTGAGCTTCAGTTCCTAGCCATTCTACACTGTAATTCTTCCCTGAGACCATGGAAAATAAGAGACCTAGAACAGTTTTCCCAGACCTTGGCAGATGTTTCTTTGGGAACAGAGCACAGCACTGAAATTATCTTTATGGGTATCTGTCTTCCACCCTTAATGTGAGTTGCTTTAAGGTGAACACTGATGCATTCAGAATTTTGTAGCCACACCCAGCAAAGTCTGCTGTGGGGTGAGAACTCTGCAAATGCCTGTTGGATAAACAATCAGAATCTGCACTGAGGTCTAGTGCTGATGCTTGAATCCTTGGAACTGGCTGATAGGTAAAGCTCTACACCATCAGCAAATTGCAAAATGCAACAGACCCCTTTGTCTCCATGCAGTGGTTGTTGGATCAATGCCTTCTTAGGGTAAGAAACCCTTCTTGGGCATTAAAATATTCTGCCATGTTTAGTCACTCACCCAACAAGCACTGTATCTTGGCAAACTAGTTCTCTTTTTTCACTAAGTTAAAAAAAAAAATTGTAGAGATGGAGTCTTGCTTTGTTTGCCTAGGCTGATCTTGAACTCCTAGGCTCAAGCAATCCTCCTGCCTTGGCCTCCCAAAGTGCTAGGATTACAAGCATGAGCCACCATGACCAGCCCATGAAATTTTTTATTGAGTATCTTTTAGCACTTGATTAATTAATCTTAACATCTGCTTTGTGAGTTAAATGTCCTCGTTGCCCCGCTTACTGGTGAGAAGCCCAAGGGTTGAAAGAGTACAATGACTTAACCACCAAGGTCATGCATCATTCAACAGTAAGGCAAGGATCCCAACCCAGTTCTGCCCACACTATTCTTACATAGTCTTGCTGCCTTTCTAGTTCGTAACAGTTTTGGAACTGAGGCTGCGATGTTCTCAATTCCAAAAGAGAAAAGATGGTGCATTGAAAGAGACCTCTGCATCTCACCCATGGTCTCCAGGCCCCTGCAGTCCCAGGTAGAGAGCTGGGAGTGAGAAGGAGAAGGCCATGAGCCACTAAGTCTACAGCCCCAGAGTCCCTCCTAAGACCTGAAAACCTGTGCAATTGCCTAAATTAAAATCAATATGCTGCTTGGCTGGAAGACTGCACAATTGTTTTTGAAGCTGGGTATATTATGTTCTAAATGTTTAATCTGGCAGAGGCCATAAAAGACGAGTTCCAGGCCATTTGGAACTTATATTGCGAACAAGATGGTCTGGGATGCAGCTAAAACCAAAAAAAAAAAAAAAATGACAGCCATCGCAATAGAGTGACACAGACAAATTGATCCTGTTCTGACATGGATGCAAGGCAGTGATTCAGGGTGAAAGGGGCTTCTTTGTTGACAGGAGAAAGGCAATGATAAAAGCAAGACGGTCAGCCATCAGATCTTGCTTTCTAATGTTTGGGAGGCCTCCCTGAGATCCCAGGCAAAATCAATATGTCTAAGGCAGACGTGTTGCGTCGTAGTGCCAGACTGCCAAGAAAGGCAATGCCCACCTCTGGATGTTAAGAGAAGACCATTTAGCGGGTACTCCAGCCTAAGTCTGATGCACTGCTTGCATCCCCAAGAGGGCAAATCCCCTCGCCCGAAGTTCGCAGCTGGAAACAAGCACATCACTAGTTCTAGCAAGAAATCCTCCTGCCCAAGGCTTCCCAGCTGAGAAAAAGAGCATAGCATGGTAATCACTTACTGCTCAGGCTGAAGTGTCAGAGGAGTACGGACTCAAATCCTAGGTTTTCTGCCTACTCGATGCATGCCTCTTTCTAACCTCCTCAGGACTTCATTTCCTCATCTATTCTATGCCTCATAGGAGTGGGAGTACTGGTCTACCAGCTTTATGCCAAGAATTGAATGAGATAATTGACACTGTTTCTGGTACACAGTAAGTGCTCAGTAAATGTAAGCAGTATTATTAAGGATCTCAGCATTAAAAAGAGCATGGACCAGGGATAGCCATGTTTAAATGCTAGGACAGGCCATAGCTCTGTACCAGAAGCATTAGGTACCTTCTTAGCAATGGATGGTATCCTTCCATCGCATCAGTTACTATCAGGTCAAGGTGGTGGCATTAGGTGTAGCTTCAGAGCAGGACAGAACTTGGGTCTTGAAGCAAGCTCACTGATGTGTATCTAGGGTTAATCAGGATATTTCTGGAAAGAAAAATCCTCTGGCACTAGGACCATTGCAGATTGCACCTTCACTACATGCCAGGCAGTGGGTCAAGTACATCATTGTCATTCACACTGATTCTCACAACTCTGTGAACAAATTGGGGCACAGAGAAGGTTGAACACTTGCCCACAGTCACACAGCATCCTTGGGAGAAGGCAGAAACCATGCTTTTTCCAAATTTGGATTTCTAAATTCAGTATTCTTCCTACTACATCGCAGCTGTGCCTTTATTTATAGAAGCATAAATAAGACTGCAAAAGAAATGTTTAGCTTGCTTAAGAAAACCAACCAACAGTTTTTAAGAGTCTATAAAATTACTTTAATCTAACCCATCTGTCTACAGAAACTTACTGCATTAATTACAAATGTTGTTACCTGTTCATTTAGCAGAGAACAAATATGCATAATTGTTACTTGCAAATCTGTGTTATGCCAATTGTTTGCATCACCTGGTTCTTCATGAGAGACAACACTGTGAGGTAGAAAACATGGGGGCTTTGAAGGTAGAAAAATGGGTTCAAATGCTGGCTCTGCCAAGCATCAGTTCTGTGGTCTTGGACAAGCTACTTAACTTCACTGAATCTCAAATTCATCACAAAAAAAGCAGTTATTAACACCAAATTTCAGGATTATTGGAAGGATTAAATGAGATGATATATTTAAGATACATAGTACAGTGTCTGGTACCTAGCAGGTACTAAATAATGGGAAGCTATCACTAGTCCTAGGATATAACTATACTTTAAAAATATATATTCTCCAATTCAAATGCATTACTAAGTCAAATGAGCAAGTTTCACTAAACACAGCAGTCTTATAAGACAGTAAGTTCACTTTCAAAGATCCAGCCCACAGAAACAATCACTTCTACAGTGAAAATATATGTTTGTACAATAATATTAATTACAGAATTGTTTATAATATTGGAAAATAAGAAACATTCTATGTATCCTTAAAAGGAGAAATGACTGAATAAATTGCGATTTATCTATATTAGGGTAAACTTTTTCTCTAGAGAGACAGATAATAAATATTTTTAGACTCTGTGGGCCCTATGGTCTATGTTGTAGCTAGTCAGCTCTGCTGTTGTAGCATAAATCAGCCATAGACAACGCAAATGGATGGACATGGCTGCAACTCAAAACACACACACACACACACACACACACACACACACACACACACACAACTTTATTTACAGAAACAGATGGAGGGCCAGATCTGGCCTCAGGGTTTGACATATATGGCTGAATACTATGCAGCCATTTAAAAAATGAAATAAAAGAAAATAAACCTGTATGTATTTAGACAGACGGATATCCACAATGACTCCTCTACATTATTTTTTAAAAGACAAGTGATTTTTTAAAATGGGGAAAGAATACAAGCAAGCAGTTCATAATAGAGGGAATTTAAATTGCCAATATGAAAACTTGCTCAATTACCTAATTGGTAAACTTTTCCAAATGCAAACTAAAATAAAAAGATCCTATTTTCACTGATCATATCTGCAAAAATTAAAACACTGACAGAATCAAGCGTTGGCGACACTGTAGAGAAAGAGTACCCTCATGCACTATTGGAAGACATATAAATGAGTAAATCACTTTGGAACATCCTTTGGCGGTGCATTAAACCTGCAAATGTGCACACCTTGTGACCTAGCATTCCCTCGTCCAGATCCCTACCCAGGGAACCACTTTTGCATGCAGGTAAGGAGATGGATAAGAGAGCTAATTGAAGCATTCTAGTGGCAAGAAATTGAAAATGACCTAAAGGGCCATCGACAATGGAATGGAAAAATATAATGCAGCAGAATGCTACTCAGCGATTAACAGGGCTAAAAAATCTACGTTCGTTCGAAAGTGTGGCTAGATCTCAGAAATACAGTAGCAAGTTTCAGATCAATCCTTATAGGATGATACAATTTATATAAGATGGACACGAAAATAAACAATACTATACATTTACTACATGTGCATGTACATGCGTGTAGATCTAGTAAAATCTAGAAGAGTATGCACTGCATTCAAAAAGTATTTATCTCAAGGCATAGGAGAGAAGACCAGAATTAGACACAGCGGTTAAAAGGGGCTTTATTGTTAACTATAATGTTATAACTTTTTAAAAAGCAATGTATCTATGCATTATTCAATAATTAAAATAAATTTAGCAAAAAAGATGTTCATGATATATTAATGAGTAAGCTGCAAAACCACATATATTTTACAATGCTATTTTATTTAAGTTATTATATAGCATTCACACGCACAAGTGTATGCAAGGACTTGAGCATGTGTATGTGTCTGGAAGGGTAAATACAAAATAGTTAACAGGTTTGCATGGATGTGGATGGGAATTGAGGACTGGGGAAGGATACGCCCCCGGTGTATGATGGGGCGGTCTGGGAGAGGAGCCACGCCGCAGCTGGACTGGCTAGGTTCCAGCCCCACCTTATGCCACTTCAGAGCTACACAGCTGTAGTGAAGTCAGCTTCCGTTTTCTCATCTGAAAAACCAGGATAATAATGTTACCTAATGTGGCATCTACTATGTGACAGGCACTCTAATAAGAATTTTAGACCAATTATTCCATTTCAGTCTCACTTCAGCCATACGAGACAGGATCATATCCCCACTATGGAGATGAAGAAACTGAGGTACAAAGAGGTTAAGTGACTTGCCCAAGGTCACAATACTAGAAAGGGGCAGAGTTGGCTTTAGGAACTACAGTCTTAAGTCATTACCAATACTCTAACTGCAAGTTATTGCTATTTCACTTTACATAAGATACTTAAATATGTGTAAGTTCTATAATCTTTTGAACTGTATAACTTAGAATGTGTGTGTGTGTGTGTGTGTGTGTGTGTGTGGAGTATTAGTTTCCAATGGTTTCAATTACAGATTGTCACAAACATAGTGTTTAAAATTGGAAAAATTTCTTTTCTACGGTTATGGAAGTCAAAAGAAGTCTAAAACCAAGAAGTGGACAGGGATGTATACTTTCTAGAATCTTTAAGAAAGAATCCATTTGTTTGCCTTTTCCAGTTTCTGTGGGTCGCATACATTCCTTGGCTCCTGGTCCCTTCCTCCATCTTCAAAGAACAGTTTCCAACCTCTGATTCGGCCACTGTGTCACCTTTTTCTGACTCTGGCTCCTCCCATTTTCCTCTTGTAAGGACCTTGTGATTGCATTGGGCCTACTCAGACACTCCAGGAGAATCTCTCTATTTCAAGATTATTTAATTAATCACATCTGCAAAGTGCCTTGGAGGGTGACATACTCACATTCAGATAGGGACGTCTTTGGGGACCATTATTCTGTCTACTATACAGGCATGTGTGTGGAGATCTATACACACACACACATGCACACACAAACATTTTAATGGAAGAAGTCAGATACTGCCTTAGTCTGTTTTCCACTGCTATAGCAGAATAACACAAACTAGGCAATTTATTAAAAAAGGAGATTTACCTGGCTCACCGTTCCGGAGGCTGGGAAGTTCAAAGGCATGGCCATGACTGCTCAGCCATCTGGTGAGGGCCTTCTTGCTGCGTCATAACATGGTGGAAGAGCATCGCATGGCAAGGAAATGTGCACACATGACCAAAAGAAGAAACTGGGCCAAACGCATCCTTTTATCAGGAGCATACTCCCAAGATAACTCACCCACTGTCATCACAGCATTCATCTATTCATGAGGGCAGAGCTCCCATGACGTAATCACCCTAAAGGTTTTTACCTCTTAATACCGTCACAACGGTGATTAATTTTTAACATGAGTTTTGAGGGAACATTCAAACTATAGCAAATACATTAACCATGTTGTTCATATACAATGCATACCAACCAACAGCACATTCGATGTCAACTATATTTCTATACATATACTTTTGCTTAATGACAGATATCTGAACTTAGAGAAAAGAAATTGTCTGAGCCTCCTGCTCAGAAGACGACAGCTCCAAGGAGCAGAAAGTTCAGGTCTCACATGGTTGGGAATCACTGCTCTATTCAAGCAAAGAAGGTTTAGGAAAAAAGCAGTGACTTTCTAAACACAGGTCCCCTGAACCCCTGAGCACAGCAGATACTTGACATTGGGAGAGTGGGATAACTTGAAGAGTCCCCCAACCCCCAGCATGGGTCAGGCAAACAGATCCACAGAGAATCAATGGGCTGCTTGTCCAAAATGGTCCCAGGGCTTTCTGATACCTCCTTGCTCAGACTGTGGCAGTGTCTCCTAAAATAGCTTCATTTTAACCAACTAAGCACTAAACCTCTGCTTCAGGAAAAAAGAGAGGCTTGTGGCTTTCTTTAAAAATCTTTGCATCTGGTGTTCAGCTGTAAGAGCCTCAATGGTGCCACTAAGTTGATTCTGTTTCTTCTTGAAAACACTCCCCACACAATTCCATGCATTTTAATTTCCAATCAGCCATGTTTTGTCAAGGTAACCGCAGTGCTGTGAGTGACAAGTCTCACGGCTGCTGTGCAGACCTTCAATTACCTTCCAGCTGAGCCTGTTTTAAGAGACCATAGTTCTGAGCTATATTCCCTCCTGTGCTATGTTGCCTGGCCTGACCCAGCTCATGCCATGTGTGAGCTTCACCAGGATATTCCTTTGCTTGACTTTCTTCTCAGTCAGACCCTTTTCCAGTAGTCAAAGAGTTAGATACGGTCACTTGATAGATATGATCAACTCAATCTGTCACTCTAGCTGGACTGGGACAGGTGCATTTAGATCACAATAGAAAGGCACAGGGGGAAGGTCAGCAGCCAGAGAAGTCAAATTTTCTGCACACCCTGCTGCAGTCAATTGGTCAGGAGAGAGGAAGGTGACCTCAAGCACCATATGGGGAAGAAGCCTTGAGCAGACCAACACAATGTCCCTGTCACTAACTCTACCACCACACCTTAAGCCACTTCTACTCACTGAGTTTCCTTATCTGACTAGTTTATGGGACAACTAACATCCCTGATCAAGGTCCATGACACTGTCACATATATTCATTATGAATTATTATTAAGGTTTCTTCGAGCTCAAAGAGCTTACAACATTTTATTAGGGTAGCTCTGAATTGTGTATGAAAAAAATTAATCTAGACCATAATTTTGTTCATCAAAATTACTCAAAGTGAAAAGTTTACATAACTGAATATTTTCAGGGTTGGCCAGGAATGTGAGTGTTTAAAAATGTCTTCCATTCCTACATTCTTACACAGATCTTTAAAAGAAAACGGGGGTTGAAAACTGACAAACAGTATATTCTGTCTGTAGTCAATTTAGAATTCCTGTCTCATGAGCTAGAACACACCTCTTGATACTATAAGCTATGTGACTAAAGGCTTCTTTTTCCTTATTTTAAATATGATTTATATTCATCAAATGTAGCAAATTTTCATGAGGCCTAAGACACAGCAGCATAGAAGAAAGAGGTAAGATTATGCATTGAGAGAAGGGAAATGGGGGTGAGAAGTGGAAGGAAATGAAGGCGGTCAAAGGACACAGAACAGCAGTTATGCAGGATGAACAAGTCTTGAGATCTCATGTACAATGTGAGGATTATAGTTATGAATATTGTCTTGTACAGAGATTTTTCTAAAGATTAGATGTTAGGTAGTCTTATCACAAAAAAATATGAGTAACTGTAGGATGATAGATATGTTAATTTACTTGGCTGTAGTAACTATTCTACTATCTATATATGTTTCAAAACATCATGTTAGCCGGGCTCGGTGGCTCAGCCTGTAATCCCGCGCCTTGGGAGGCTGAGGTGAGTGGATTGCCTGAGCCCTCGGGTTCGAGACCCGCCTGGGCAATTTGGCGAGACTTCATCTCTACAATAAATCAAAAAATTAGCCGGGC
>CAUYQG010167049.1:0-19666 GCA_963574415.1 Tarsius wallacei
TTATACAGGGAACAGAGAAAACAGACACAGGCACACAAACACACACACTGTAAAACCTGGGGGCAGGCCGGGCTCGGTGGCTCAGCGCTTTGGGAGGCCGAGGTGAGTGGATTGCCTGAGCCCGTGGGTTCGAGACCCACCTGGGCAACTTGGCGAGACCTCATCTCTACAATTAATAAAAAAATTAGCCGGGCGTGGTAGCGCACGCCTGTAACTCCAGCTACTTGGAAGGTTGAGGAGGAAGGATCACCGGACCCCAGCAGGTCAAGGCTGCAGTGGCCAGGAGCGGCCACTGCACTCCAGTCTGGGTGACAGAGTGAAACTCTAACTCAAAACAAACAAACAAACAAAACAAACAAACAAAAAACCCAGAGGGCAGGGTTTCTTTAGGAGCCAATTATTTATTTGTATATTTAATCACTATTTATTGAACAACTATCATATTCTAAGGACTGTTATATCTGTTCTAGGATCATGTGGAAATGAGGCCACCACCCTTGAGAAATTTGCGGTCCTTTAGAAGAGATTAACTACCATGAACAATTTTCATATAGGACAGAATGTGGTGTCACGAAGTTATTAAAAAAAAAAAAAACAGTATCACAGGAAGAAGAGATTTTTCTGGAGGATTTATTTAGAACACCAACAGCAATCTTTGCAATAAAAGAAACACAGGTTTTATTATGTTAGGTGCAAATTACCTCAGTTGTCTGTTGCTCCTGCATTCACTAAATAAATATCTCATTCCAACCCGTGACAAAAGCTAGATCCTTTCTCTTTTCTTTTTTTAACCTTGACATGGAAATTATGTGAGCGGTCTATTTTGATACATAAGATGCAAAAAGATTGGGTCCTCGAAGAAACCACAAAGTTTACTCATTTGTCCTGCTTTAAATGGTCAAAACTGGACAAAGAAATCTGTAGTAAGTTGATCAGAACCTTGAATCCTGAGTTGCAAAGGAAATGTCACCATAAAGGGCATGCTCATATAATGGGAAATTAAGAATACTGGGTTATTTGTTTAACCAATGCTGAGTACCACCAATGTGCTGGGTATGGTACCCACCTGTACTTGAGAACATTGAGTCTGGTGTGTGTGTGTGCAATGCCCAGTGCATGTGAATGAATGCTTAGAAGGCTGGGAGGTGGAGTGGTAGTTAGGTACTAAGGATGTGAGACAAAGAAAAAAGATAGGATTGGAGGCAAAGACACTTCACAGAGTTCATAAATTGGCTATTCAATTGCCTCCTCCACTCCCCCAAATTATCTATGCATCATTTTGGCACATTGACACAGATAGGTAGCCAACGTTTTTTATGTGTTATAATTTTGGTCTCACTAAATACTGCAGTAGTATGAATCTTTACAACTTAGATCTGAGTTTCTATTTACTTGGTATTTTTATGCATTTTCTACTAACAATTGTTCTGAAGATTTGGTACTAGTAACAAATATGAGATTGCGCATGAAACTCAACGATACTGGAATCCTAAAAGACATACAACTGAATTTGGTTACAGGTTCAACTTTTCTTTTTTTTTTTTGAGTTGGAGTCTCACTCTGTCACCCATGCTGGAGTGTAGTGGCATACTCAAAGCCACTGCAGCCTCGACCTGCTGGGTTCAGGCAATCTGCCTCAGCATTCCAAGCGGCTAGAACTACAGGTATGCACCACCATGCCTGGGTAATTTATTTATTTATTTATAAGAGAGGTGAGGTCTGGTCAAGTTGCTCAGGCTGGTCTTGAACCCCTGGGCTCTCTCACCTCTGCCTCCCAAATTGTTGGGTTTATAGGCATGAGCCATCGTGCCTGGCTAAGTTTTCAAATTAAAACTTTCAAAAGGAAAATGCATAGACTTTCTTTCTTTTTTGTTTATAAATTTCTTACCAATGTGTGATATAATGAGTAATAATTCATGGTTTCTGTACCTACTGTAAATGAATTCCACAGCACCAGACCATTTGGAGTGTGGTAGGGAAAAGATTTCACAGGAGGAACTTCTGAGCCAAGGGCCATGAAGAAGAGAAGATGTGGGTCTCCCAATTTTCCTGCTGTTCTCTTGAAGGAGTATGTTGGGGTCAAGAGACTCTGCTGGACTCACTGCCAATGGGAGGGTGTGGTCAGCATCCCCAAGACAACACTCAGGCTCAGTGACTTGCAGAAGCATTCATGGAACTCAGAAATGCAGCGATACTCACAATTATGGTTTATTATAGTGAAAGGATACAGATTCAAGCCAGCAACAGGGCAGAGGTCAGGGAGACTGGCATGAGCTTGCAGTCACTTCTCCCAGTAGAATTGTACAGACAGCACTTCATCCTCCCAACAATATGTGGCAACACATGTGGAGTATTGTTAACCAGGGAAGCTCACTCAATCTTTGGTATCCAGGGCGTCTACTGAGGGTTGATGATGTAGGCATGAAAAGCCCTTGAAGCTGACCTTAGTGACTTGGTCTTCAACCCCCCCAGAGATCAAACTGATACCCTGTGACTCAAGGGCTTCTCATAAGTCACATTGTTAACATAGACAAATTGGCATGATCCAGGCTCCAGGTAAAGATTTTCTTATTGGGCAAGATATTCCAAGGGTTTAGAAGTTAACTTCTAGAATCCAAAGGCCAGAATTTTCTCTGGAATGTGCAGGGCTTGAACATTCCTAGACCCATTGACTTAACCCTTTATTTTAGTTGGCATTCTAGGGGAGGACCTTTACACATGTACCTTCTCATAAGAACAGTTTTAGCAGTGGAAAGATTATTCGATAAATGAGGTGCCAAGTAAGTTGGGTTATCTGCCATTTGTTGTCAAGAAAGTCAGCTGCACTGCACAGAGGGAACATCAAGGCCCTAGGAAGCCAAGTTTGGCTGCAGGTCCCTCATGATGGAAGAAGGAAGAACCCTTGGTCTTGTCTAGGCAATCAAGAGTAAGTGCTGGTTGTCATGTTTGAGCAATGAATTGTTTATGGTAAATTTTATATTCCCAAAATTTGGACCAGTGAACAGAAATGGACTAGTTTGGGGAAATCAAAATGTCCTGCCTGAAGTCAAATTTAGAACCATCTGAAAGGAATGAGAAAGTTAATATCTGCAGAATAAATTGCAATTGGCTTAACTGCCTGTCTTACTTTTTAGCAGACAATGAAGAAACATTTCCTTCTTTGCTCCTTTTTTCCTTGGTGCTGGCTTGCTTGTCTTCACCAATATACTGGAGTTATGGAATGCACTCATAAATGCTTTCCAAAGGAATTAACTACGACAGCAAGGCAGTCCTAGCACAAACTGTAGGACTCTTTGTCTGTTTGTGTTATAAAGAACTCCATGTAAGTGTTCTCCCTCAACTACCCTGCAGAATTTTTTTCTTTTTTTCAGTTTAGGGTTAATGAACAAAAGAAGGATGGGAAGGGAAGGATGTAATTTAAATTTACACACACATATATTTTTTAAAACCAGAAAACCTTCATTCTACTGTAAAGATCTGGATGAAAGCATGAGGCAATGTTCAGCTGAAAACCTCAAAGCGTTAAACTCTCCTAAATTGTCTTGAAGTCACATCAGTACCATAAAGACTCTAATTTTTCTCTTGCTCAGTGGATGGAGACTAGGTGATTATTTAAACTTTGCCCAGGCACTCTTGGGTAACAAGGATAGGCAAAGCCAAAGAAATGTGAAACATTGGGAAGTTGCTGAGTTGAGTATAAGGGAAAACTTCCAAAGTCATGATCAAAGAGCCAGAGTAGCTTTTCAGTGCTCAGACTTTTGTTTTTCAGGCAGGCTAAAGTTTTATAAAGGTGACCTCAGTACTATACAGAAGTCCTCCCAACTGAAGAGAATTTGCTAACAATAATGCCATTCTGGGACAAGTCTTTGGCTGGGCATGAATCTCCCTAAGGAACTGAGTCACATTCTGTGCATGCTGCCAAATACTTTTGAGGTTGACTTGCTCTGGGGATTATTACCAGTGGGTTTTCGTTTCTTCTTTTTGAATCAATGATTTCCTTTGGTGGTTTTAGACTGTTTTTGTATTCTCTTGACACTCATAACAAAAGACGCCTGATTTAGAAATACTGTTTGCTAGAAAAATCCAGGATCAGGTGAGTCACTCTGTCTACTTGCCAGATCTGTTCTTTATTTTTGCATGCGGTGTGTTCTCTCCAGTGGGTTTTTACCTCACTCTGTGTCAGCCCCATTTCCACTTGAAAAGGATGTGTTGGTTTCCATCCTCAGCAGTTTTTCAATCACTTTCTCTTTTTTGCACCCACTTGCTTCTCTGGTTCTACCCAAACCATCCTGGCCCAATCTCTCATTTAGGACTTTTAAATTAAGGTGAAAGGCAAGAAAAATGAGTACCAGAATGAAAGCTCTGGATTATTACCGCAGAATTTATTGCCAAGAACTTTCTAAACCACTTGGGTATAGCTGTTGTTTGTTTTTATCACTTAACTTTGCTATTCTTTTTTAATCACTATGTAACAGATATGTGTGATTTATAAGAATATATACATATATATACATATATATATAATATGATACATATTTGTATGTCTTTTACTTTACTTTTATTATGTCAATTACCAAAAGGTCATTCAAATTTTCAACTGAATTAACCTGTCTGAGAGGCATGTGTCATTAAAAATTTGTTCAAAATAGAGAGATTTGTTCTTTTCCTTTTTAAATAAAGGAAGGGATTAACTATAGTAGCCAGCTGTGTTTTATTTAATTTTAAAACACTTGTATATAGGTGTATGGTCAATTCTCTTCGAGTCACATATTCATAAGGTTAAAACATACAGTGTGATCATTTGTGTCAGTTCAGGGAACAAAGTATGGTGGGACTCCAGCAAAGTCAAAAACCTGCTCTGGAATTCCCTTGCCAGGAGAGTGTTTCGCTGGTCAATAGAGATCATTAGGCTTAAGGAGAAACTAGACAGTTGAATATCATGATTATAGTTACTCTGAAAATAAAATTTTCCACCTACTTCAGTTTCCAACTATTTTTGCAATGACCGTATTCCTTGTCACGTGTACTCACTGAAGTCTCTGTTCCTTTAGCTTATATTCAGCTAGTGTTTTGACAGAATTTGTTTGATACTAGAATTTAAAACAAAATAGAGCAAACAAAAAAGCACCTATTATGGTTCTATGGATTGACTCTGTGCTGTGACACTTCCACAACACTTAGCCAGGCCATCCAGGCCAGCCTTTACTTCCTGCTTAGACTGAGCCAAGAGATCAGTCAAAGAAGGCTTAGGGACTTCTCAGGTGTTCAGGTTTCATTCTGCCCTGTGTATGAGACACTGTATATCTTGAGCTTAACCTTTTACCCTAGGTGGCTGTGATTTTTTAATTTCATCTTGTAAGGTTGTCAAGCAATGCCTGCCACTTTTCCACCTTCAGTGAATCTGTTAGGTCTTAAATTGGTGTTTCAGGTAGCTCAATACAGGTTAGAACAGACAAACACAATCATTTTGATTAAGATTTGCTTTGCTCCCTGTGGAATCAGGCTCCAGGTTATCACACTGGGCACGCAGGCTGTTGTCTTCAAAATGGTTGTCAAGTTGAAGAGGAGTTTGGACTAGGACAAGTAAAAATACCACAAAGCTTTTTTGCTGTTTTCTGATTGTCTTTTTCTTGACTCAGCGTTCACTTGGTTACTATAAAATTTTGACTATTTTCCAGTATTCAGAGAAAGTTGGTTCTAATAGTTCTTGCTAGGTTGTGGTGTTTCTGTGGACTGCAGGGAGTTTGGAGCTGCCTGTCCACCCTTCTGCTAATGTCGTTTCTCTATGTGAAGAAGATTGCCTTAACATCTGGACAGAGTTGTAAGTACATTTCACATATTTTTCCATCCGAAATGATATCTTGATCCTTCTTAGGTATGGTTGCTGAGGCAAACCTTACTCATGTTAGCACAATGTAGAGAAGGACATTTCCTAATAAATTTGTAAAATATTTTAAATTATGATCTTACTATATATATCAGTTATTCAAATCTTGCTCAGTAAAATAACATTGGTAAAAAGACACTTGATTAGACAGGCTGATCAATTCATTCATACAGTAAAAACATATTTTGGGCCTGATATGTTCCGGGCATTGTCATGAAAGAGCCTGAGTGTTTACAGTTGTATAAAACATTGTCCCTGATCCTGAGCTACTTGGACATGCTAACAAGTAATAAAAATACAATGTGGTCAATGCTATAAAGAAGGCATGAATACAGTGCCAAAGGAATCTAGAGAAGCCAAAGTATCATTCTGTAGTGAGAACAGCAAAGTTACCAAAAGAAGGAGGCGTTTAATCAGAGGCTTAAAAGATTTAGTTGGAGGTGAGATGATACCACATCTTACCTGGTGTACCATCCAGATGGGATGGTCTGTATATAAAAAGACTTACAAGTTCAAAGCACAGCCTATTACAGGAATAGAGAACAATTTAGCTGGGTTAGAAGAACAGGCCTGTGGGAAAAATGCAGGGAAGAAGGCTAGAAAGTTAGACTGTGACCATATCATAAGAGATATCGTGTGCCATGCTAAAGAGTTTAGACATGATCCTGTAGAAAGAAGAATGACGTAATCAGATTCCTCACATTGAAACTTCCCATGTTCTTCCTCTATAAATGCGAAGAACTTACTCTTTTGGCAACGGGAACGAAAGCACAGCCTATTACAGGCTTTCAGTAAAAGATGTTTTACAAAGCGTCAGGAACCCAGGAATGAATACGGTATGATTTCTGGCTTCGATGAGCTTACAATCCTGTAGTCACCACCACTTATCTTCTCTTCCTGTGTTACATGCATTCATAACTGTCCTCAAAGGACCAAGCCTAACCTTATCATTCATGTTAGTTGGGTGGAGGCATGGGACTAAATGCCATGAGCTACCTCTGATTTTTCTCTTCCCACTTCTGATTTTCCAATGACTGGGTGTTTGCACTCCTCTCTTTATATAATCTCAGCTCAGACTTCTCTCCTTCCAGGTAAAATTCCGCCTCTTTATGTCCTGAGACATATCGGCTAAATCCTTTGAGATTTTCACTCATGATCTTCTCTCTTGCTTGCATTTTCAATCCACTCCGTCTGTCTTCTTTCCTTATCTGCTAAAATCCTCGAATGCCTTCATTTTTTCATCCTCCAGTTCATTTCTTAGATCCCAGGAATCAGAAGCCCACCTATACCATCCACTCTTCTAAACTTGCACTCTTAAAGAAAACAGTGATTTCCCAGTTACCCAACCAGAAACCTCAGCTCCTCCCCAGTGTCCACCTTCTCATCAGTAATTGACATGCATCACCTCCTCTGGGTTTTCCCCAAAGGAGATTCTCCCTATTCATTAACTGGTTTGTATCTCAACAGTGTTGCATCCATTATCAATGCTGCAGAGTCCTCAACATTACTGAGAGACTTTATGTCCAAGATCATCTTATGGTTAAGGGCCTTTGATGTTTTCCTAGATAGCAATAGGCAAAGGACTGTGGTCTTTTTTGCCATGGTAGAGACCAGGGAATGCTGCCTCGCCTCCCTTCATATTCTTCCTTTGGGCACTTGCCTTCTCATCTATTGGATTTTTATTTTTGACATTAACTCGTTTTATAAGTTTGTCTGTGTGACACACCCATTTGTATATAAGGTTTTATTTTTGTTTGCAGCCACTTAAAATTTTCTTTGTTTTTAAGAGGCTCTCAAAAACTCATTTTTGTTTCAAAACTGAAATTTCAAGAATACTTAGTCAACAAAGCCCTGAGTACTCTTTAAGGAAAAAAAAAAAAACAAACTAGCAACAGCAACAACGACAACAAATGCAGGCAACATCCAGAGATCTACTTATTCATCGCACACAGATTTATGTATTAATTTTTATCAGTTTATAAGACATTGTGTTAAAAGGTGAATTCTGAAGGAGACTACTTTAAAAAAGTCCTTCTGAGCAGTTACACTCATTCTCTCCTAGTAATAAGAGATGTTTGATGAATCTGGGAACAACACCATTTCATATTTTTATAGCACTTAACAGACATTCGAGTGCCTTTATAAACATTATCTCATTTGATTCTCACTGCCAGCGGTGAGATAAGCCTTATCACCTTCACCAGCTGCTCCCCTTTCTTTGAATGTTTTTCAATGGAAAAACCAGTTTTTCTTCAGTGGGAAGAGACACATTAGACACGGACACCCCTTTAGAATGTTTTCCATTTCTGCAGCAGTCCAGCCAATGTCCCCTGACTTTTTCAGCTGGCTCTGCTCAATGATTATTCCTTTCAAGACAAGTTCTCAACACTATGTATCAGAATTTGCTTGAAGGATTTTTTTAAAGAAATCACTCTGTGCCTGGGTCTCCTTTCAGACCCATTGCATCAGAATTGCAGGATGAGATGAAGGGGCCCAGGCAATGGCACTTTTTAAAAAGCTTCTTGGCTGATTTTAATGCATGTGAGGTTTGAGAACCACTGCTACAGATGCAGAGCTGTTGTCTCCAGAGTTGGAAAGCAATTTAATTCCAATATTCTAAAAAGAAATCTTCATATACTAACCATCATTACCCTTAGTGACTTTTTCTTTATGATAAATAATTTTCTGTTTTTGTTTATTAGAATAGCAGTAACAATGTATTTATACATTTCTTTATAAAGTATTTCCTTCCTTCCTCCTTCCCTCCTTCCCTCCCTCCCTCTCTATCTCTCTCTCCTCTCTTTCTTTCTACTTTTTTGTAGAGATGAGGTCTTGCTATATTGCCCAGGCACATTTTGAACTCCTAAGCTCAAGCCATCCTCCTGCCTCAGCCTCCCCAAGTGCTGGGATTACAGGCGCAAACCACCCGAATTTTCATATGAATTATTTCCCAGTGAAACTATTTTTAGGCATATAATTAGTATTCCGTTTTATAGGAAGGGAGACTCAGTGAGGTTAGGCTTTTGGCTGCAGATGATGAAATTTTCCAGTAATGTAGTGCGTGTATGTAAGGAGGAAAGGAGGGAGGGTTCAACCCACCTCTCATCAGCTCCTCCCTTTCCTTCCCCTTGCTATTCATAGGGTGGTCCATGAGTCCATAGAATATTCAGCATCACATGGAAGTGCACTAAAAATGCGGAAACCCAGGCCCCAGCCCAGATCTACTGAATCAGAATCTGCATTTTCACAACTCTTTGGGTGACTTAGATTCTCATTTAGGTTTGAAAAGCCCTGCTTTATACCAAGGTACCACTTGGATTTTTTTTTTTAGTCTTACATTTTATTTTTATAAATGTATTGCGCATATTGATGTCATGAGAAATAATTTTTCATAGTGCTTACCTATAATTTCTCTTTTGAAGTTTATTTTCCAATCTTTTCACCGTGACTCAGGGCATTTTCCCTCTAACTCTTTAACTGCCCTGGAAATGAATGTAGGATTATTTTATGCTGCCTTGAATTTCGCAGGTACAACCGCGATGGAGGACCCAGGGAGGGCTGATGTTGCTTTTTCATTCTCATAATTTTCTTCCTTTTTCTGAGACAGAGGGTATCACCTAGGAAAATGTCAATCAGATTCCTTTTAAGATTTAGATTCTCGGTGGATCTTGCTGAACTCTTGTTCCTTATTATCATCACTCATAGCCCATACGAGGACTTCAGGGATCTCACACGGTTACATCTTTCCTAATAGGTGTTCTCTCTATAAGCTTAACTGAAAAGTTTCCTAGTGATATGCATTTCACTCTAGTTAGCTCTGCGTTTTTCTCTGCTTCTCTAATGAGTTCTGAACCTGGTGGAGTCTCAGGGAAGACGGAAAAAAACTATTGTGGATGCTGCAATTTAAATACTGACTCTCTCTCATCGTTACTGCAGTTGACATAAACAAGCAGGTTATTTTCCAAATGCAAGTCTGTGCTGAAGTGTTGCAGCAGTGTGAGATCAGACAGCTCATCTTGTGGTCTGCTGCGTAGTTTCTGTGATACTCCAAACTCCCTGGGCTCAAAATGCATTACCTCCTGCCCCTCTGTACCTGTCTCCTCCCCTGTATTTTCCCAGACTCGGAGAGTTAATAAACTCCTGCTCCTTTTTGAGGGAAAAAATACACAAAACCATAGCTATGATGCTAAAGTTAACTCCTACCTTTCCTTTGATGAGGAGCTATGTGCATGCCAACTGTATGTTCCACATGTGAGAGTAAATGTGGCTGGAAATACAAGTATAGCTACAGTCATGAAGAAACACACAAATGCATATCACATCTCAAGAAATTACAACAGCAAAATGAAACAACATACACTGTCTCTCATTTAAACCCCTCAGCTCATTCTTTATAGCTCTCATGGTACCTTTATATTTTGCCATGTGTTCTAGTATATATTCATTCTCTGTACTTGATTCTAACCTGTCTGAAGTGTCTTACCTATCTTTGTATTTTCTAAGGCGTTTAGATGGACACTTTCCCCATAGCACAGAGACTTACTGGGGTCGATGCATGCATCACATTCAATAATGGGGAAAAAAGAAATGAGTCAGGGCATTTGGGTCCTTTCTCCATCTCAGACACAGAGGAGAAAGACAAACTCAGGGAGAGTTTGTCCTTTCTAATCCTATCCTTTCTAATGCCACCATTTTAGCATTTTAAATTTAAGATGTGAAGACAGTCAAGTAGAAAAGCCCAGTTGGAATTTCAGGTGAGTTATCAGGGGGGTATCTATTTGGGAGTCATTGGCGTATAGGTCTTTTTTTTTATTATTCAATATTTTTATTATGATATTGTGGGGTACAGTTAAGGGTTAAGTATACAAATATGCTTCGTTCAGGCACCCTTGTTGATAAGAAGTGTCTCCCCATCCCCAGACAGATATTTACTACCATTAATCCCATCACCCTCCCCTCCCCACCCCCAGAGTTTCCCACCACTGTCAGTCATTTTCTTGTGGTAATACGTTGGATGATCAAGGTCTACTATATGAGTGAGAACATGTAATATTAAGCCTTAGGGAGAATGAGCTCGTACAGAAGTATGTAGAGTAAGTAATGGCTTAAGGTGGGATGTCTGTCAAATAATTTGTAAAGAAAAAAATAGATACAAAGAAGCCTGTGATGACGACTGATAGGTAGTGTCGATGCGCAAAGGAAGGCCAGGATAGACCGTGGCCACAGAAGACTCACCTTCCCTCCTTTAGGAAGGCAGCTTTTAAGTTTTATGATTGCTGTTTTGCTGGGTGGCTGTTTCTAAAGTATGGGACTACTCAATTCTGTCTCCTTAGCACTGCCTAACTCTCCCCTTTATTTTCTTCTCTATTCCCTCCGGTGTTGAGGAGGACACTAACTGGGTAGTCCACTCCTTGTTCATGTTTATTCATTTTTATAAATGAAACTTTCATAAATGATGGAGTTAAAAATAAAATTTGGTGTTAAAATCTTTCTTCTGCAAAAGCATGCATAAAGCCCAAAATGCTTTTGTGTGTGTTCATTTAAAAATTATGAGATGCATATATTTGGAGAGGAGACGTTATTTTTTATAGACAGTTAGAGCCTGCAAGGTAGCCATTATGCAAGCTAGGAAGCACAACCTCCATTGAAGACTTAAAAACAGGTACTTCCAGGGAGAGAGGGGTCAAATAGGAACTTAGGTTGAACACGTTGGCCAAATATACATATTCAACAGGTTATGGAAAGAGCCTAGATTCATGCATGAAGGAGGTTTTGACTCCTGTATACTGAGCAAATGTGCATGTAACATATGACCCATGGTCACTTTGGGATGGAGACTTAACAATTAAATGTATTACACTAAGGTCGTATATGTCAAAAAAGCCTTTTCAGCTTCTGTAAACCCACTAGAATCAGTTCGTGGTCCATGGTCTTCTTATCACGAAAAAGTTACTGAAATCAACTTCTTGTTCAACCAAGCTGTGGTTATGACTTGTTGAACAGGCACCAGGGGTCAGTGACTGGTGGTGATGTGTTGCAGTTTGTTTTAATATTGCTCATCACCATTGCTTATTTAGCTGCTAGAGAAAAAGAAAAACCTCGTGGCAGTGAGAACATGATTTATTCTTTAAGAAGTGTGGGGTGCGTGACTTAACTCTTGCCTGGCATGGCCGTAGGTCGTATTTATAATTAATTAGCTCACTGCCACAAAGAGCCCTTTCTCTCAGTCTTGTGATCTCTATTTTAACATTAATGCTGGTCAGTTGTAGTATCTAAACTGCAAAAGGGAGAGGACATAGCAAGGAACATCCCACCTCCCTGCCGTCATGACTGATAATCAATTTTTAAGGTTTTTCTGGGGTTCTCAGTCTCAAGTCAAATGTTTTCCTCTAGCAATGTCAGGTGATTGTTCGTTCACAATCTACCATACTTTTCCACTGTACTGTTTTTGACTACTTTGTCTCCCAACCTGGCATGCCTCAATTACTTGTTCTTTTCCTGGCAAATGTCTATTCAGTTTTTAAAACACAGCTTAAATAAGTTCTTTGTTGGTGATCCTCTTCCCACTTCATTTTGTGGGTCTCACATTTGTCCTGGTCACACTTTGCACATGCTGTCATTATCTTCTTTTAATCTTATTCCATTATTTTTAAACGTTTGCCTACCCACACTAGGCTGAAGTCTTGAAGGGTTTATTGTCACACCATCATGGGTCAAATTTACACTGAAATTTTTAGGCAGAGACTCAAGTTCATCAATCTAGTTTCTTTATTTTATTTTATTTTTTGAGTTGGAGTCTCAGTCCATCGCCCAGGCTGCAGTGCTATGGCGTGTTCACGACCACCCCAGCGTCGACCTGCTGTGCTCCAGCGACCTGCCTCAGCTTTCCAAGTAGCCAGAACTACAGGCAAGTGCTACCATGCCTGGCTAATTTTTTGGTTTATTGTAGAGATGAGGTCTTGCCAAGTTGCCCAGGCTGTTCTCGAAACTATGAGCTCAGGCAATCCTCTCACCTCAGTCTCCCAATATGCTGGGATTACAGACTTGAGTCATCGCGCCCAGCCTAGTTTCTTTTTTTAATCAACTGAGGTCCACCACATTTAGTAAGCTCCTCCTGTATTCCTGGTACTATGAAATGTGCCATGCTGTAAGATGATAGGAGTGGATTAAGTCTGGGCAACTGATGGCCAAAGCAATGTGGTAGAAATTACATTTCTTCCTGATCCCTGGCAAAAGGCCAAAGGAATACCTAAGAGGCATACTTCTGACACGCACTCTGATTTTATTCCTTCTTAAGTTCTGATATTGAGCATATTAACAAGAACCTTGGTGACATGTCTTTATTAGAACATTCTGCTACAGTGTGAAAGGTTGTCTTCATTAATTTCTTGTAAATAGCACCAGGAAGTGAATAAATCTACATGGCATTTGAGTTGCTTTCAATCCCGTAATTAATTAGCACATTACAATACAGAGTCAACAAATCTTTTTAAAAATGAATGAATATTACTTTTATCTTCACTATATATATATATATATATATATATATTTAAACAAAAAGTGAATTCTTTCTTTAAAGTGCTTTACAAAGCAACTTAAGACAGGTATAAGAAAATGCAATTACAAAGGGCTGAAATGATGTGTTTTGCACAAACGTTATTCCCTTAATTAGATTTAAGTTAACTTTGGTTTTTTTTCTTTCAGTGTCTTATCCAAAATACTATTTAAAAAATCTGTCTGGAATGACTTCTAAGGCAAGTTGGTGACAAATACCTCTGGCTTTTTAAAATAACTGCCTCTGTCTTTCTGTCACGGTTATACCAGTAGTCTCTTTGGTTTAGTTTGCCTGTTTGGTTGTCAATTCATCCAAATCAAAACTACAGGCAGCATTTCCTCATTTCTGTTTCTACTGACTTAATTTGTTTGATAAAATACATAGGTTTGTTTGAAGCTTAGATGTCATTTTTACTGGACCTAAATGAGCCTTACTGTCATGTCCTATAGTTTGAATTCTAAGCTGTTGTTAATTTCTTCTAATTCCAAGAGAGGTTTTTCCCCTACCTTTTTAATATGCTTGTTATCTCTTAGAAAATTTAAACACCTTGTACTTTTTCCTTCAATCAACAGAAAGACTAAGAAAAACCATGGCACTTAAGCACGTTGTTCTGGAATTATACATTTACAAATGCCTATCCCTAGCATATAAATGTTCTCTTTTTCACATTTGTATCTGAGGTAACTGTCATGGAATTTGGCACATGGTAGACGTGCTAAAATATTGGCTGCCCCAAGTCAGCTAGTTTGTTACCCTGTGATTTTCTTTTGCTGTGCAGAAGAGAAATCCTCAACTGTTTGTTTCCTCACTTTTGTTTTCTTTTTTTTTGCTTCCTGCTCTGTCTGATCAACACTGTGGAGTAAAATTTGCATTATATTTATTAATTTCCAGCCGGGCTCGGTGGCTCAGCCTGTAATCCTGCACCTTGGGAGGCTGAGGTGAGTGGATTGCCTGAGCTCGTGGGTTCGAGACCCGTCTGGGTAACTTGGCGAGACCTCATCTCTACAATAAATCAAAAAATTAGCCGGGTGTGGTAGTGCACACCTGTAGTTCCAGCTACTGGAAGGCTGAGACAGAAGGATCACTGGAGCCCAGCAGGTCGAGGCTGCAGCGGCCGGGAGCGGCCACTGCACTCCAGTCTGGGCGACAGAGTGAGACTCCAACTCAAAAAAATAAATTAATTAAAAAAATAAATAAATAAATATATTTATTAATTTCCATGGCCAGCATCTTACATAGGAACTGATACATTTGCTCTCTGAGACAGTTTTCTTACTAACAGAATTTCAGTAGGGAAACATTTCAGCTTGCAGTGGGTCATAACTTCTAAACACATTTCAGACCTTAACACATATCAGCTTCATAAGTAGAAATGCAATGGTCATGCAACTTGGACTCTGTAGAGCCCTGAAAACCCTCTACTCTTAATCAAAGGTGAAACATTTTCATACAATTTTCCCACTATGGCTTTTTTGAAGGATTAAGTGGGTGTAGCATCCACCATTTCTCTTACCTGTATTACCTAATCTCACATAATGACTATGTAGTTATTAAGTAACAGTTTAACCTATGATTCATTTATAGGGTCTAAACACTCAGTTTCTGCACTTGTTTAAAATTGAATTTAGTCCCATTGTCATATGATTGAATGCTTGTGTCTCTGCATCCAATCCAAGATGACAATATTAGGGAACAAAAGATATATTAACTTGGATGCTATCTTTCTCAGGAACCTTATTTTCCTGACTTTTCCCTAATAGAACACTCTCTTAGTTTTCCTTCTGTCTCTGTGGCTATCCTGTCTCTTTTTTGTTTTACAAATGTGGCTTCTTCCCTTCAAACTATACATTTAGAGATTCCTCCAGGCTTTGTTCCACACTGGTTTTTGTTTACATTCTCTCCTAGGCAAACTTCCACTCACCAATAACCTTACAATTCCACCCACTAATAACCATACTATTCACCACAACATGGGTCACACTTCTGTTCTGTGCGCTAGGTGCATAAAGCCAGTTGCTTACTTGTCATTTTTTTTTTGAGATGTCTCAAAGACACTTCAACTTGGACAAACTAAGTTCAGATCATGCCTTCCCAAATTGTCCCTATTTATTTATTTTCCATTTCAGTAACAAACATGACTAGCCATTTGGTAGTGCAAACCAGGGAGTTGCAGTCCATTCTTTCCAAATGCTTCTTCCTTCCCATATCAAATCTACCACCAAGTTTTGTCCATTAACTCTCTTAACTAAAACCTGGATCTTCTAACTTCTCTTGAGGTGTGAAACACCACATTTATCTCCTACATCTCCTCTTATTTTCTTGTAAACCTTTCTCCACACAGCACAAGCCATAAATCGGCTAACATGACGCACAATTGCTACTCTCAAAGTGTCATTTGGGGACCTATTCAGCGATTCCACGAAGTCAAAACTGTTTTCTTGCTAATACTGGAACTTTTTCGCTTTGATGTCTCTCAATAGACTGAAGTTTTTCCCTGCAATGTGACTCTTGATATGGTAACAGGATAAATGCAGAAATATGTGAGAATCCATTTGCCTTCCATAGGGACAACCCTTAGGTATATTTGTGAAAATGAAACAGTGTCATTTTCCTCACTATTATTATTTTACTTTGGAATACATCGTTTTTTAAATTAAAAAGTTATGTTACCTCCATGAATATGTAATACATTTATTTTTATTGTTTCAAATTAATTAATTAATACTGCTATGGTCTGAATGTGTTTTCCAAATTCGTTTGTTGAAACTTAAGAGGTGGGGTTTGTAGAAGGTGATTAAATTATGGCAGTGGATCCTTGATGGAAGGGATCAGGACCCTTATAAAAGGCCTTCCATCCCTTCTACTATGCGAAAACACAGTGTTTATCTTCTCTGGAAGATGCAACATTCAAGGTACCATGTTGGAAGCAGAGATGGGGCCTTTACCAGATACCCCCATCCACCAGTACCTTGATCTTAGACTTCCCAGCCTCCAGAACTGTGAGAGATGAGTGTACATTGTTTATAAATCACTCGGTCAATAGCATTTTTATAGCAACACAAATGGTCTAAGACAAATGTCTTTAAGAATGATCAGGTTTAATTGATACAATAAGTATTGATAGATATAATGCACATAAACATGGGCTTCTTGGAGTTCTCAGTAACTTTTAGAGGGTAAAATCTTCTTGAGACTAAAACATCTGTGGATCACTGACCTGGAATGGTATTTATGGCCTGGCCACTACCTACCTTTCCACTTCATCCTTCTCCACATCACCCTTCTCTCTCTCAATCCTGACTTCTTTCAGTCCCTGTTGTCTTATTTCTTCCCAACACAAGTCACTTTGCCAGAAACTCTCTTACTCACCCTCTTTATCTGGTAATCTTGAAGTCATTTTTAGATTTCATTATTCTTATTGTCATTGTCTTAGACAAGCCTCCCTTCATGTTCTTGTCAAATGTACTGTAACAGGATCTCACAGCTTTTGTACCTCTCATTCATGATTATGGTTATACCTTTACATTTGTTTCTGCTGCTATTTCGATCATATTGAAGGCCCACTAACTAAAACGCCATGAGATCAACAACCAAGTCTGTTTTTGTTTAATACTGATGCTCTGGTGTCTAGCATAGTACCTAGTAGAAATGTATAAAGTGAATAAAATGAACTGAAATGATGTCACAGGTAACAAGAAGTCCTATGTAAAACACGTAGTGTTACAAAGAGTGACCGCAAAATGTAAAAATGAGATTCTCAAGGTGGTCAAGAATTTCACAAATATTTGGACACAAAAAGAGGAGTATAATGATCGATCTAGAAGGGAAAGTGAGGTGATTTAGGCCCAGGGACAGAAGAGTAACAATGTGAAAATGATACTTAGCAAGGAGTGAGTATATATAAGGGGGAAGTAGAAGGTAAGACTAGAAAACTCATGAAGAGTTCAGACCCTTGAATGTCAACCTCAGGGGTTTTGGTTTCAAACCATAAATAATGGAGAACTCAATAAATGCCTGTAAAAAGGACTGGCTGGGAAAAGATTGTATTTTGGACATCGTTTTCCACTAGAAGGGTGTAAAACAGATTAGGATGATGAGACTCACTGCGGAGCCTAGTTGGACTTCTGAATAAAATTCCTCTGAATGACTTGTGGTGACATAAAATCTGTTTTCAGAGACCTAGGGACAACTTATATGGTGCTGACATAAATATTTAAAACTAATAAAGTTGTGATAAAATGAGCTTTGCTCCTCACAGTCTTCCAAGTTATTTCTTGAAGACAAGAAGTGTTTTTACAATACAGAGTGAACACAGATTATGTATGCCAGGGTCCAGTACAACCGTTCTAGAGACTTGCTTTTCTCTTGTGGTGGAAATAAGTCTTGTCTACCCCCTTGCATGACCTGGACTCAGATGTTGGAATTGTGCACCTGGGACGGATCATGTGATGCTTTATCCCTTCGCGGCACATTCGCCAACTGTGCTGTCAATGTCTTCACTTCGGATTGAATTTTTATATACGTGGAATCATGATAGAACGAAAACTCCAATAACTTGAACTGATGTGAAAGGTGAGGTGTTTTTTTTTTTTTTCATTTTCTCTTAAACAAGTTTATAGTCAGTTTGCCTCAAGAAATCACAATAACTGTAAGCTCTATAAATGGTTGTTCTACAGATGCTGCATGTGAGCTGAGTCTGTTTTTAAAATCAAACAAATGAAAACATGGAGCCTTATGCCCTGGAACTCTACCAGTAATCTTCCACGTGCACTTTCTGGAGCCTTAGGGGATTACACAGATGGGAACTCAAAAACTTTCAGCATTGTGGGGGAATATCTACTGTCTTTCTATCTGTCTATCTATCTATCTATCTATCTAACATCTATCATCTATATATTTACCATTTATCGTTAATCTATATATCTGTCTGTCTGTCTCTCCTACACTATAAATGGAAGAAACTAACCATTTGTCATCTTTTAAGGTGCTGGCATGCACTTGGTCCATACAGCTGATGAGAACTATCATTTATTCATTGCATACTCTGGGCTGACACTTTATTGAGTCATTTAAATATATTCTCCATATAAATCCTCATAAAAACCTGGTAGCAGCAGTCTATTTTTATCTCTATGAAAGGAATGATGATTTTGAGACCTATCAAGTTTAAGTAACTTTTTTACTTTCACACAGCTAATTAGTGTTGGAGGTAGGTTTTTCTGATTCTTTCATCTACTCAAAAGACTTTGGTGAATCACTAGTGAACAAGAGCCACGTGTCAAGGATCTTGTGATATTGTAGAGGTAGAGAAAGCAATCAGCAAGCAAATAAATAATGAATAATATGCTTTGATGGAAATGTGAAGTATGGTGAAAAATCAGGGTAAGGAGAGAGAGGGAAGCGATCAATTTGGATTCTATTTTTGATAGAATGGTTATGTATGTCTTCCCTGGGGGAGTAACATTTGAACTGAATGTTGAATGAAATAGTTAAGCCTCAGAAATGTTTGAGTAAAAACCTTCTAGGTAGAGACTGTAAAGGTTGAAAGCAGTAGCATATTCCCATCCCAGCAAGACCATGTCCGGAATCACATGGGTTCAGGCAGAATGGTGAAAAATGAGTTTGGAGATGGAGTCAGATGTAGATCATAAAGGCTCTACCTATAGAAAACAGTTTGGATTCAAGTTGTTAGAGCAATGGGAAGCCATTTGAAGGTTTTTAATAGGGGTTGTAGTTTGTGTGAGCTGGTGTGGGATGAAGATAAATGAAAGACTAAAACTAGGCTGAGTGCGGTGACTCAGACTGTAATCCCAGCACTTTGGGAGGCCAAGGCTAGTGGATTGCCTGAGCCCGGGCATTTGAGATCAGCCTGGGCAACTTGGTGAGACCTTGTCTTTACAATAAATTGCAAAAACTAGCCGGGCATGGTGGCGTGCATCTGTACTTCCAGCTACTTGGAAGGCTGAGGTGGAAGGATTGCCTGAACCTAGCAGGTCGAGGCTGTGGTGGCCCTGAGTGTGCCACTGCACTCTAGCTTGGGTGACAAGAGTGAGACTCTAACTCAAAAAAAAAAAAAAAGAAACGAAAAGTTAAAACTAAGGAAGAGACCAAGTAGAAGCCATTGACAAGGAAACATTTGATGGTGAAGACTAAGGTGGTAGAAATATTCATTGATTTAATTGAATTTAAACCTTGCACTATTTCCCACAAACTTCTAATTTATT
>CAUYQG010167058.1:0-13948 GCA_963574415.1 Tarsius wallacei
CCCCGGCCTTGTTTCACATACCGCCGCTTCCCGCACCGCCCCCCCTCCCCGGCCCACAACGCCGCGGACGGGGGCCGGGGGGGGCCGGGGGGGGGGGGGGGCCCGGGACTGGCTGCCAGGGAGCTGGCGGGAAGTTGAAAAGGTGGAGAACATGTTCCAGAACTGGACTTTGGTGATGGCTGAGCAATTCTATGAGTCTGCTGAAAATTATGCATTCAGGAAAGGTGAACTTTGTTTTCTGGAAATTAATAGAGAAGAAAGGAAAAGGGAAGGGCGTGACAACCCCACGCCGGTTTTAGGGGCATCGCGTGACGCGTGGCGAGTCTCGCGTGTGGAGACGCCGCAGCTCGGATGGCGATGCTGGGACTTCTGGCGGCCACCTGCTCCGGGGCGGGATGGGTGCCGGGCCCTCGGCCTCTTGGCCCTGGCAGCCGGCCCTGGAGTCCAGAGGGCGCCTGGGGGAAGCGAGAACCGTCTCAGCCCTCAAGTCCCGCAAGGCGGCCTGGAGGGAAAGGCCCCAGCCACCTCCGCGGCGGACCCGGTGCGTCCTTGGGGCGACCGGGACTCCGCAGGGCCTCCCGGTGCCCGCTGAGCGAAGGGCGAGAAGCGGAGAAGCGAGGCGTGGAACAAAGCCGTTCGGTGTTCAGAGGACAGGATCCCGTTCTCCAAGTGGGCGCAAGCCACCGGCCTCTCCGCCAGCTGGAGCCGCATGCACACCTCCCCCCAGTGCCGGAGACCCCGAGGCCAAGCGTTGTTGGGCACGAAGGCGTGTCCAGGCCGAACAGGAGCGACAGGAGACGCGACGCCCGGACGCCGGACCCTCGGCGTCTCTGCCTCGCGTCTGAGTCGGGCTCCACGGGGCGGAGTCCCGGCCCTAAAGCATCACCTAGCACCTAGGAGGTGCTCCGTCCACACTCGGTGGATGACGGTCGGGGCGTGGCAGGGCAGGGGTGGACAGACGCGAGCAGATCAGGAGTCCGCGTGGTCTGCAAAGGTGTCAGCCCCACGAGACCCCCGGACTGGGGAGACGCGGCAAGGGATCCCAAGGCGGGTGTCCTTTAAACCCCGTGTGCGAGCGACGAGTCGGAGCCGGGAAGGCCACGGTGACGGGCGTGCCGGCGGGCAGCACCAGGGGCAGCACCGAGCCCTCCGCCGAGGAAGGGGCCGCGGCCTCAGCCGGGACGCGCAGGGCGGGTGGCGGGCGGGGCAGAGGGGGAGGGCCGAGGGGCGCGGAGAGGGAAGCGAGGGGGGCCGCGAGCGGAAAAAGAAGAGGGGAGAAAGCTGGCAAAAGCATTTTCCTGTTGACGAAGAGCCCGAGCGTCTTTCCGCGTGCGCAACGGCCACGTCTGCGTCGTCCGTTGAAGTCCCTTTTCGCGTGTCCAGCTCATGAAGAAAAATCAGGCGCTTCCTTTTTGTGGGGTTTTGAGAGCGCTTCGTGCGTTCCAGTTCCCGGGCTTTATTCGATATGTGCTTTGTGGAGAGTCCCCCAGCATGGGACTTGTCCTTGCATTCTTCCAGTATGTCTTTTGAGGAGCCAGGGTCTTACATACCGACTAGGTCCATGGTATCAGTTTGGCCTTTTATGCTTCTGTATTTGACTTTTCTGTCTATGATCTGTTTTGAGTTCATCTTTATAGAGAGTGTGAGTGTCAGATCCAAGCTTATATTTCTTGCATATGGATATCCAACTATTCCAGAAATATTTGTTGAAATGCTATCTTTTCTCCACTACATTGTCTTTGGGGCTTTGTCAAAAATCAGTTGTCCGTGTGTGTGTCTGTTTCTGGACTCCGTTTTGATCTGTTTGTCTACCTTTATGCCAATACTGTGCTGTTGTGATTACTATAGCTCTAGGATAATCCTTGAAATTAGATAGTGTTAGCCCACCAAATTTGTCATTTTGTAGAGTAGTTTTGGCTAGTCTAAATCCTTTGTAATTCCATATGGATTTGAAAATCAACTTGTCAATTTTTGCTGAAAAAATCTTGCTAAAATTTTTCTTGGAATTACAATGAATCCGTAGATCAATTTAAAGAGAATTGATATCATTACAAGATTGAGTCTTCCAACTACTGAACAAGGTATATCTGCCTATCTATGTATGTTGTCTTTCATTACTCTCAGCAATATCATGTCATCTTCAGGGTGCAGGCTATCACATCTTATATTTAAAATTTTTACTTTTTGACCTATGTTATTTTAACTTTCTAATTTTTCATACTTGCATATACATATTGGGTTTTTACTTTTTTTTATTTCAATAGCTTTAGGGGGTACAAATGGTTTTTGGTTACATGGATGCACTATAGTAGTGACGAAGTCTGGGCTTTGAGTGTACCCACCACTCCCACCTTTGCACATTGTACCCAATAGGTGATTTTGCATTCCTACCCCCCTCCCACCTTCGCCTTCCTCTGAGTCTCCCATGTCCATCATGCCACTCTATATGCCTCTGCAGATTCTTAGTTTAGCTTCCACCTATAAGTGGAAACATGCAGTATTTGGCTTTCCCTTCCTGCCTTATTTCACTTAAGATGACGGTTTCAATTCCATCCAAGTTGCTACAAAGTAATTACTTCATTCTTTTTAATGACTGAGGAGTATTCCATGATATGTGTGTGTGTGTTTATCACATTTTCGTTATCTACTGATCAGTTGATGGTATTTAGATTGATTACACTTCTTTGCAATTGTGAATTGCGCTGTAATAAGCATACTAGTGCAGGTTCTTTTGGGTAGATACCAAGTCGTGGAATTGCTGGATCAAATGGTAGATCTACTTTGAGTTATTTGAGAAATCTCCATTCCGATTTCCATAGAGGTTGTACTAATTTACACCCCCACCAACAGTGTATAAGCATTCCTTTTTCACTGCGTCTGTGCCAACAGCTATTTTTAAATTTATTTAAAATGGCCATTCTGACTATTGCAAGGTGGTATCTCATTGTGGTTTTAATTTGCATTTCCTTGATAATTAGTGATGGTGAGCATTTTTTCATATGTTTGTTGACCCTTTCGATATTATTTGCCCATTTTTTAATGGGATTGTTTCCTCTTTTCTTGCTGATTTGAGTTCTTTATAGATTATGGATATTAGTCCTTTGCCAGATGTATAGTTGTGAATCTCTTCTCCCATTCTGTAGGTGCCTATACTCTGTTGATTGTTTCTTTTGCTGTGCAGAAACTTTTTAGTTTAATTAAGTCCTACTTGCTTATTATTATTATTATTATGCATTTGCTTTTGAGGTCTTATCTATGCATTTTTCCATAAGCCAATGTCCAGAAGAGTTTTTCCTAGGTTTTCTTCTAGGATGTTTATGGTTTCAGGTCTGACATTTAAGTCTTTAATTCATCTTGAGTTATTTATTTTTCTTTATATTTTTCTGTTTTGAATGTGTTGGGTACGAATCGGGGCTAGGTATACAAATGTTCATTATTCAGGTACCTTTGTTAATGAGGTGCACCCCCCCACCCCAGCAATTTCCCACTATTGCCAATTCCACCCTCGCCCTCTCCTGGCAGTTTCTCTACTAATCCCTTTGTTATAGTATTACCATAGTTGTTCAAGATCTGCTTATGAGTGAGAACATGTGATACTCGGTTCTTTGTTTCTGTGATAGATCACTAGGTATTATAGCCTCTAATTCCATCCTAGTTGCTGTGAAGTACATAATTTTGTCCTTCTTTATGGCTGCATAATATTCTATCATGTATATGTACCACATATTTTTTTTATTTATTCAGTCCTCTTTCAATGGGCAGCACGGTTGGTTCCGTGTTTTTGCTATTGGAAATAATGCTGCAACAAACATGTGTGTGCAGGTATCTTTTTCGTAGAGTGCTTTGAGTTCCTCTGGGTAGATTCTTAGTAGGGGGATTGTGGGGTCATGTGGGAGGTTGATTTTTAGATCTTTTAGGAATCGCCACACTGTTTTCCACAGAGGTTGTACTAGTTTACACTCTCACCAACAGCGTAGAAGTGTTCCCATTTCACTGCATTCTCTCCAGTATCTGTCATTTTTTGAGTTATTGAGCCATCCTGACTGGAGTTAATTGGTAGCTCAGTGTGGTTTTAATTTGTATTTATTTGATGACTAGTGAGGCTGAGCATTTTTTTATGTATCTATTGGCTGCTCATATGTCTTGATTCTCTATTTCGTTCTGTTGGCCCATGTGTCTGCTCTTGAAACAATACCATGCTGTTTTGGTTACTACAGCCTTGTAGTATAATTTGAAGTCAGGTAATGTGATGCCTCCAGCTTTGGTCTTCTTGCTTAGAATTGCTTTGAGGATTCTGGTACTTTGGTTCCATATGGATTTTAGGATTATAGTTTCTAATTCTGTGAAATTGAAATGACATTGGCAATTTGATAAGGATTATGTTGAATCTATAGATTATTTTGTGTATTATGATCATTTTAGCAATGTTGATTCTTCCAATCCATGAGCATAGGATGTTTCTCTATTTGTTTGTGTACTCTATAATTTACTTCATTGTTTTATAGTTCTTCTTGTAGAGATCTTAGAACACTGGATTTTGGATATTGATCTTATACTCAGCTGCCTTGCTAAACTCAATTATTAATTTTAGCAACTTTTTGGGGATTATAACAGATTTTCTACAGAGACAATCATGTTGCTAGTAAATATGTCTTCCTTTCTGATCTGGATTCCTTTTATTTCTTTTTCTTGCCTGATTGCTCTGGAACTTCCAGTTCATTGTTAAATGGAAGTGGTAAGAGTGGATATTCTTGTTTTGTTTATAGTCTTAGGAAAAAGCAATTCAGTTTTTCACCATTAAGTATGACATTAGTTGTAGGTTTTTTCCTAGAAGTTTTTAATCAAATTGAAGAAGTTCCTTTTATCCCTAGATTTCTGAGTGTTTTTTACCTGAGTGTTGAATTTTTGTTAAATGCTTTTTCTGCTTTTTAATGATGATCATTACTGATGATTAAAGCAAATTACATTAATTAGTTTCTTAATGTTAAACTAATCCTGCATTTTTTGGATGAATCCCATTTGATCACGATGTATTATCCTTTTAATACATTGTTGAACTTGATTTGCCAACATTTTGTTTTGTATTTTTTCATTTATATTCACAAGGGATATTGGGCAGTAGCTTCTTTTTTTTTTCTTGTAATGTCTGTCTCTGGTTCAGATAGGATAATATGCCTTCATAGAATTCATTGAAAAGTATTATCTCTCTCATTTTTGCGAAGAGATTGTTTAGAATTGTTGCTATTTCTGTCTTAAAATTTGGTAGAATTTACCAGTGAAGCCATAGTTTCCTTTATGGCAAGAATATGAACTACAAATTTAATTTCCATAATAGAGATAGGGGTGTTTTGGCTTTCTATTTTTTTCTTGGGGGAGCTTTGTTATGTTGTTTCCTTTAAGAGATTTGTCCATTTCATCTAGATTGTGGAATTCGTTGGCATGAAGGTGGGATAGACCCTTATTATCCCTTTAGTATTGATAGATTCTGTGGTGTGTCACCTCTAAATTCTGATTTTTTAAAATTTACTTTTTGTTATAGAGACACGGGGTGCAAGTGAGAATTAACTACATAAGTAGGCTGCATGCAGGTGAAGTATGGGCATCTAACTGGCCCTTGCTCCCCCTGGCCGTAGACCAGGTGCCCTTTGTGTTGTCACGTGACTCCCCTCCCCACCCGGCTCCCTCCCTCCCTCCCTCCTCCCCTAGCGGTGCCCGGCAACTGCTGATTCCACCCTTGTGCTAACATGACTAGTGATCAGGGCTCATGTGCTATTTAGTTCTTTGTTTTTGTGATAGTTTACTTAGTGTGACAGTCTCCAACTCCATCCCAGTTGTTGCGAAGGCCATGACTTTCTTCTCCTTTATGGGTGTGTCATATTCCACAGTGTATAGGTACCACATTTTCTTTATCCAGTCCACTTTCAATGGGCAGAAGGGTTGGTTCCATGTTTTTGCTATTGTGAATAGTGTGACAATAAACACAAGTGTGCAGGTGTTTTCTTGGTAGAGCTATTATGTGCCTGTGGGTATATTCCCAGGAAAGGGATTACTGGATCATATGGAAGGTCAATTTTTAGTTCTTTTAGGAATCGCCACACTGCTTTCCATAGAGGGTGAATTGGCTTGCATTCCCACCACAGTGTAGAACTGTTCCCTTTTCTCCACATCCACACCAGCACCTGTTGTTTTTTGATTTATAGCCATCTTTACTGGAGTTAGGTGGTATCTCGATGTGGTTTTGATTTGCATTTCTCTGATGATTAGTGAGGCTGAGTGTTTTTTCATGTGTCTGTTGGTTGCTCATATGTCATCTTTTGAGATGTCCTTTGCCCACTTTTTAATGGAGTTGTTAAATTTTTTCCTTTCACTTCATTTGAGTTAGATTCTGATTATTGATCATTTGTCTTCTCTTGTTTTTTTGTTGTTTTCCTGAGCAGTATGGTTAGAGGATTGTCAATTTTATTGATCAACTCAAATCAATAAGTTTTTGTTGCACTGCTTTTCTCTATGTTTTTGTGTTGTATTCACTGAATTCTACTTTACTTTTTATAATGTGTTTTTGTCTGTTTAGTTTGGGTTTAATTTCCCTTTCTTTTTTACTTTCTAAGATGGGAGCTGAGGTAATTGACTTGACGTCATTTCTTTCTAATATTGGCATTCAAAGCTATAAATTCCTCCCTATTCCTGCTTTACCAGCGTCTCCTAAATTTTAATGCTGTATTTTCATTTCATTAAATTAAAAACAATTCTTTGAGAAGCTTAACTCCTGGCCACAATAGTATGTGTGGTCTTTCAGGTGTGAACATAGTCAATTATAAGGCTTTGTCTGGCAGGTCTCATAGCAGAAAGCAGCACACTACACACCAGATTTGGGGCACAGACAGGCACCACAGTTTTCTGCAGGTAGTTGTAGTCAAGGACTCAGGACACCTTGGGTCAGCCATGCTTGCATGCATATCTGCATTCCTCGCCCAGGTACCTCCGTTCAGCGGCCTCCTTACTGGGGGCCGGCATGGGGATGCTTTCGCCACTTTGGCTCCTTGTTCTTCCACTCCTGGCCCTTCTCCCTTTCCTTCCTCTCAGGCCTCTGGGTCTGGCATACACTTGTGGCAGCACTGAAGACTTCACTCTTCCCCAGAGGGATCCAATCTCCCCTCTGTCAAGGAGTTCGAGGTCTCTAATTTGGATAAGAGGTTACAAATTCCAACTATGATGACTCCGTCAGGTCCCTGTCCTTAGAACTAGCGTTTTCTCCTTATTAAGTATATCAGTTTCTTAGTAGACTTCCCATCCATTTCATTCCCAGGGACCCCACAATGTTTCACTCCCATCACATATCCTTGCCGCTCAAGGTAAGTACTCCCACCTTGTCTCTAGACGGCCAAGTACCACTGCCTGTCCTCTACTTCTGCAGAATCCAGTTCATCTCACTGACATCTGGGAGGGCAAATCCATGGCAGCATCTCCAGCCATTCCCTCCAGCCTGCAGAGGACAGTCACCACAGGACCTTTTCACGTAGGCCAGTGTTCCCTTCACCCATGCATTTCTTAATACCCTGGTGAAGAGAATGCCTCTGGACCTTCCTTAGTGGGAGACAAACAAAGACAGAAATAATGCTGTGGAGACACCCTGAGAATCAGGACTGTGACGGAGGGGCCATTGAAGGAATGGGGAGTGACTATAGCTAGTGCTAGAGAGAGGAGGGAGAGGGGAGAAGTGCTGACCTCCCTTTCCCTCACTTCAGCCTCCACGGGAAACCCTCCACTGTCCAAACCAAGTCAAGGAGATGCACTCTAGAGGGAACAAGCTTGAGTGGCAGGAAGCAAGACAGAGATAAGTGGAGAGGGATCTGTGGGCAGTGGAGGACATGGGGGGGAAACAAAAGCAGCAGACCAGCGAATAGCGTGAGGCCTCGCCAATACCATGCCGGCTCGCATTGTTCTACCAATTTTTCACTTACTAAATTAATTTAATCATCGCAAGAACTCTGCAGGGTAGAGCTATCATTATCTCTTTCCTACCAGTGAGGAAACTGAGGTTAAACTCTTCCAAAGTCTGTATTCACATTCAGAAAAGAAAGTTCAGCATTATACACTGAACCGGGAGTCAAGATACTTTCAGATATCATTCCAACAGACGTATTATAAAGGACCAGCTCATATCATGCCTTTTTAGTTTGACCTAAAGTGCCAGGTAGCTTTGGGGTCAGCACAGCTATGTTCAGTTATGTGTTGAAAAATACACAGAGAATGCCAGGGTAAAGGAAGAAGCAAGGGAGTGGAATAGATGCCCACAGGGAACGACAGACCATGTGACCCCTAAGTCACAGCTATGTTCGCCACTTACAACTGCGTATTTCCTCAGTCAGAGCCCACAAGCCCCAACCATGCTTTGCTTCTGCAAGATGCTGCTTTGTCCTTTCAATAAACCTGCCTGAGTTTAAGCTGCCTGGAGTTTATTTCTCCTTCGTCATAAACACAACTCAACTGGAACAATCTCCACTGAACTGTGAGCACTGCAGTCAGGTCTGACCCTGCTTCCATTCCACCATCTCCCTTGCAGGTTGAGGAGGAGAAGGAGGCACAGAATCACCTCCAAATTCTCCTCTGGCTCTGACATTCTGTCATTCTGGTTTCTTTTCGACTGCGTTGTGTTTGGAAGCACTTATCCTAAAGTAGCCAGGTGAATAACCTTTGTCTACAGTGTCCAGGCATTCCTGGGAGTATTTCAGATGAGAGGCTTTTGGGTTGCCATACTCACGAACAGTGAACCCACTCTATGACCATCTGTTTCATGGCCAAATGTTTGCTCATTCGATATGTACATAAAGGGAGGAGACAGGCCGCAAACTGGCATGTTATTAAGTGTGTTATCTTGAAAAGGAAACTAAGACAAGGCTGTGCAATTAAGCCATCAGTTTGATTAATTTCAAGCCTAACTCAACGAAGGATGCCCATAAAATTCTTATCTAAAGAATGTTTAGGAAATTGTTGGACAAGGGACGTCATCATTCAAAGACATAGGAAGAAGTCTTCTCAGCTAAGCATATGGGATAAATTAGAGAGCAAGGTAAACAAAGAACCCATCTCTGCCCTGGAAAAACCACAGGTAGCATCTTCTAAAAAACTCCACACCTTGACCCACATGCTTAAATCTGATGCTGACTGGCTGCTTCTTGGCATCAGGACTGCATTCCTAACTATAGAATCTTGCCAAAACCTGGGTTTCTCCAGATCTGTTGTTTTGTTGACCATCCTTATCCTCAAGGGATACCAAGAAGGAACATAGAATTTCTTTACCCACCCCATGGGCACAGGACTTCCCAGTGAGACACTTCCCTACAAGTAGCCCCAGGGCTTCCTTTTCCCTAATAACTTGAGTACGCCCTGTGGTCTGACAGGAGCTCATGATGCTCACAGGATTCCTTAAACAATTGACTTCCTTCCCCGAGCCGAATTCATGGTGGTGGTGGAGAGAGGTGTCCCTGGATCCCATGTTCATGTCCCTGAATTCACCAGCCATGCCTCTGGTTGGAAAAATTTGCATGCATATAAAGAGGCTTCTTTGAAAGTAGCAAAAACTTTCTACGCTTTATACACTACTGGTAGGACTGTACAAAGGTATAAACACCTTGGGGGAAAGTCTAGTAGGTTCTTATAAAACTAAAGAACTACCTACCCTATGACTCAGTCACTCCTAGGCATTTATCTAAGATAAATTTAAAAATATGTCCGGCTAGGCGCAGTGGCTCAGCCTATAATCCCAGCACTTTGGGAGGCCGAGGCAAGAGAACTGCCTGAGCCCAGGGGTTCAAGACCAGACGGGGCAACTTAGTGAGACCTTGTCTCTACAATAAATCAAAAAAATAAGCTGGGCACAGTAGCACGCACCTGTAGTTCCAGCTACTTGAAAGACAGGCATAAGGATCGTCTTGAGTCCAGCAGGTCGAGGCCGTGGTGGCCATGAGTGTGCCACCGCACTGCAGCCTGGGCAACAGAGAGAGACACCAACTCAAAAATAATAAAAAATAAAACATATGTCCACAAAATAATTCATACAAGAATGTTCATAACAGCTTTATTAGTAACAGCAGAAACTGAAAACATTCAAGTATCTGTCAATATGAGAATAGATCTATAAACTGTGATGTATTCGTTAAATGGAATAACAAAAAGGAACAAACCACTGATCCACAAAACAACATGGATAACTCTAAAAAACATTTTATCAAATGAAAGGAGTCATACACAAAAGAATACATACTCTTTAATTCTACTGATAGAAGTTCTGGTGGGAGAAAAAAATAAGGAAGAAGACAGGACAGTAGTTGCCCATGGATGGAGTAGAAATTTACTGGGCAGGGACACGAGGAATTTTTTTGGTTGATGAACATGTTCTGTGTCTTCACGTGAATTTGTCAAAACTCATCTAATGTGTACTAATGATCTGAGCATGTCATTGTATGTAAGCTTTGCCTCAAAAGAAAAAATCTGCAGGCAAATATTGAACTCTACTAAAGGATATGAATGCTGAAGGATTTAGAAGGGAGTGTACTAATGTCAGCAGTTTACCTTACATGCATCAAAAAGGTAAGATGAGTGAATGCGTGGACTGGGAGATGGGTAGATGTGTAGATAAGCAATAGAACAAGGCGAGGAAATAGTAATACTAGATTCCAGGAGATGAGCATATCGGTAAAAGCATCCCACCTTTTAAAGGTTTTTCAACTTTATGTTTGAAAGTTTTTGCAATGATGAAGTGTGAGCCTTTCAGTACCCCAGAGTTGATCCCTATTCCTGCATCCTCACACGGAAACTTCCTCGGCTTTCTCTTTCCAGCTCTGGATCTTCCAGGACCCAGGCTAAGGCCATTGAAACAACTAAGGCACACCCTGGGACCCATCAGCAACCATTCCCACTCCCAGAGGCTCGGGTGGCAGAACACATCCATTGCTCCCCCTTGAAATCACGTACCACGAGGCCTCCCTTTCTGTACGCAGTGCTACGTAATATGAAATCCAACTACCCACCGCTGTGTAGAGTACCTGAAACATCATCCTGTGTGATCAAGTTTCCCTCAGCCAGAAAACACGAAGCCCACCCATTTGTTGCGTTTATTTATTTTTTATTTTTATTTTTTGGAAATGCAGGTAAGAACTTTATCTATTTTATTTATTTTATTTTATTTTTTATTGTAAGAATGTGGGGTACAATTCGGGGTTAGGTATACAAACGATGATTATGCAGGTACCCTTGTTGATGAGGTATGCCTCCCCTCCCCTGGCAGTTTCCCTCAGCGGCCAGTCCCACCCTCCCTCCCCTGACAGTTTCCCACTACTGGCAATGCCTTTCTTATAATATTATAATTGCTCAAGGTCCACTTATGAGTGAGAACATATGGTGCTCTTTTCTTTGTTTCTATGATAGATCACTGAGTATGATCGACTCCAAATCCATCCAAGTTGCTGCGAAGTCCATGTGTTTGTCCTCTTTTATGGCTGTGTATTGTATATTGTGTATATGTTCTACATTTTTTTAATTCAGTCCAGCTTCAATGGGCAGCATGGCTGGTTCCATGTTTTTGATAGAGCTGCAACAAACATACGTGTGCAGGTATCTTTTTTGTAGAATGATTTGAGTTCCTATGGATATATTCCCAATAAGGGAATTATTGGGTCATATGGAAGGTCAATTTCTAGTTCTTTCAGAAATCACCACACTGTCTTCCAAAGAGGTTGCACTAGTCTGCATTCCCACCAGCAGTGTAGAAGTGTTCCTCTTTCTCCACATCCTCAACAGCATCTGTTGTGTTTTGTTTTATTAATGATGGCCATTCTTACTGGGGTTAGGTGGTATCTCAATGTGGTTTTGGTTTGCATTTCTCTGATGATTAGTGAGACTGAGCACTTTTCCATGTGTCTGTTGGCTGCCCATATATCTTATTTTGAGGAGTGTCTGTGCGTGTCTTTTGCCCACTTTTTAATGGGGCTGTTTGTTTTTTTCCTTTTGGTGCATTTGAGTTCCTTGTAGACCCTAGATGTTAGGCCTTTGTCAAATATACAGTTGGCAAATATTTTTTTTCCCATTCTGTGGGCTGTCTCCCCACTTTCTTGACTTATTTTGCTTTGCAGAAGCTTTTCAGTTTGATGAGGTCCCGCTTGTCTATCTTATTTCTTATGGTATGGGCACTTGGGGTTTTGATCAGGAATTGGTTGCCAGTTCCAATTTCCGTAAGGGTGTCTCCTGCATTTTCTAAGATTCTATAGTTTGAGGTTTTACATTTAGGTCTTTGATCCATTTAGAGTTAATTTTTGTTTATAGTGATAGGTAGGGGTCCTGTTTCAATCTTCTGCAAGTGATCAGCCAGTTTCCCAGCACCATTTACTGAAGAGGTTCTCCTCTCCCCAGTGGTTGTTGGTGGAGGCTTTGTCAAAAATGAGTTGGTTGAGAAATTGAGACTTTGCTTCCGGAATCTCTATCCTTTTCCATTGTCTATATGCCTGTTCTTGTACCAATACCAGACTGTTTTGATTACTGTAGCCTTAAAGTTTGAAGTCTGGAAATGTGATACCTCCTGCTTTGTTTCTTTTCCTAAGGATTGTTTTGACTATTCCTGGTCACTTATGTTTCCATATGAATTTCTGTATTGTCATTTCCAGGTCTGAGAAGAATGATGTTGGAAATTTAATGGGTATTGCACTGAATCTGTAGATTGCCTTTGGTAGAATGGACATCTAAACAATGACTCTTCCTATGCATGAGCATGGAATATTTTTCTATTTGTTTATGTCTTCTTTGAGCAATGTTTTGTAGTTCTCACTGTAAAGTTTTTCACTTCTCTGGTTAGAAAGATGCCAAGAAATTTCGTATTTTCATGGCTATTGTGAATGGGATTGTGCTTTCTATTTGGGTCTCTGCCTGCTTGTTGTTGGTGTATAGAAATGCAACTGTCTTTTGCACATTTATTTTGTACACTGATACTTTGCAAAAGTCCTTTATCAGTGCAAGCAGGTTTTTGACAGATTCTCTTGGATTTTCAAGGTATAGGATCATATAATCAGCAAAAAGGGATAACTTGACTACCTCTTTTCCTATTTGGATATCCCTTGTCTAATTGCCCTAGCTAGGACTTCCAACACAATGTTGAAAAAGAGGGGTGAGAGTGGGCAGCCTTGTCGTGTTCTGGTTTTCGGGGGAAATGTTTTCAGTTTCCGTCCATTTAGCAATATGTTAGCTGTGGATTTATCATAGGTGGCACTTACTATTTTAAGGTATGTTCCTTCTATACCTATGTGTTTGAGGGTTTTTATCAAGAAGGGATGCTGGATTTTATCAAAAGCTTTTTCTGCATCTAGTGATATAATTATGTGGTTCTTGTTTTTACATCTGTTGATGTATTTAATTACATTTATGGTCTTACGAATGTTGAAACAGCCCTGCATCCTGGGGATGAAGCCTACTTGGTCATGGTGGATGATTTTTGAGATGTATTTTTGGATCCAGTTTGATAGAATCTTGTTGAGAATTTTTGTGTCTATGTTCATAAAGGATGTTGGCCTATAGTTCTCTTTTTTGGTTGAATCTTTACCCGGTTTGGGTATCAGTGTGATGTTAACTTTGTAAAAATGATTTGGAGAGAATTCCATCTTTCTCAAATGCCTGGAATACTTTCAATAGGATTGGTATTAGCCCCTCCTTATATGTTCTGTAGTATTCTGCTGGAGAGCCATCCAGTACAGGGGGTTTTTTTGTAGGTAGTTTTCATATGACAGAGTCGATTTCCTAGGTTGTTATTGGTCTATTTAGTGACTCAGTGTCTTCTTGTTTTAACCTGGGGAGGTTGTGTGATGTCAGAAAATCCTCCATTTCATTTAGGTTATCAAGTTTGTTTCCATATAGGTATACATAGTAATCTCTGATCATCTTTTGTATTTCTTTGGGGTCAGTT
>CAUYQG010167059.1:0-16246 GCA_963574415.1 Tarsius wallacei
TTTATTGTAGAGATGAGGTCTCGCCAAGTTGCCCAGGCGGGTCTCGAACCCGCAGGCTCAGGCAATCCACTCACCTCAGCCTCCCAAGGTGCGGGATTACAGGCTGAGCCACCAAGCCCGGCTGAATAATTTTTAAAAGTACATTTAAAATTGCATGACAAAGGGTAAACAGTAAAGTCAAAAGGCAATTAACAACAAGAAATTTTAGTAATGTGTATTGTAGACATATAGAGATAATCTATGTAATATATAAAATTTCTAGAAATCAAAAAGGAAAATATAACTAAACAGAAAAAGTGGTCATATAGAATAAATTAAAAGTTCACTAAAAATGATCCTTAAATGAATTAGAAGCTGTTGAATATGTGTTTTACTTAGGATATGAGCAATATTGTTTTTTATGATCCTTTTTAGACATATCTTTTTCATTCTTCTAGATTGAAAGGTGTATTTTTATAACATTTACAATTTCCTCCTTTTTTTTTACAGAACCACAATAAAATTTTGTTGAAGATGAATAAATATTGAGAAACCACAATAAAAGTCTAATGTAGAATGGCGATGAAGACAATAAGGAAAGGTAAAATTGGAACAAATTAGCAACTTGAGAAAAAAATTAATGCAGTTGAAGATTGACTCAATATTGAGAGACTGCAAGGAGTAAAAGAAAGCTGATTAATAGAATACATTGGTGCTGTCAATGGACTGTTTTGAGAAAAGCTGGTTACAGGAGAATTTGTAAATCATCCAGTTTGAAATGTCTAGCAAGTAACCGGAAACACAAGACACAATTTCAGGACAAAAGTAAGTGCTCCGGATGGTGTTGAGCTTCACCTAAATAGAGGTAATTGTTGGAGATAAGGAAATGGAGAAGACTAAGTGGGAGCGAGGGGACTGAAAGGAAAGAATTAACCCTAGGAAATGTATAAAATTGTCCAACAAGAGTAGAAGGAACAAATACTTCTATCAAAAATATAGGTAATGCACTCAGTGGTGAAAAGAAAGAAAACCAGTACCCTCAAGTGCTATGAGCTCCAAAAAGTGAGTTTCTACAAGGAGGTAAAGGAAGAAGATAACTATGTCAAATTATATTCTTCTTGTGTAGCTCCATCATGGCATAAGAATGTATATATGTATTTATGTGTACATATTCATGTGTGCAGAATATTATATTTCTGTATAAACATATATGTCTATTATACACATGCTAATAAAGGTAAATATGAATTGGCCATGCTAATTAATCAATGGATGCTCTAATAAGTCACTTAGTTCTATAATATAATGACAATATATACTGGAGAAATTTCTGTGGCTGTCCATTTTTCACTCTAACTTTTACTGTAGAAAGCTAAGACTCAGTAGTGGTTGACTTTGACATCACTATATGATAGATAATGAGGCTAGATCTTTTTCAGAACACTAAGAAAAATACAGGTTGATGCATTTAATGGAAAAACTAGCTGCCCAAATTTCTTGTACATTCATTTTCAGAACTTGCACGATCATTATACTTTATTAGTAGCACTTTAAAGACAAAAGATGAAACATTCTATTTGCAGTAAAAGGAGTTTACTGTAATCAATGTGTTATCATTATTCATTATTCCATTAGTGTAATGGGGGTTACAGGTTTCAAGGAGTAAAGTTACCTTATAATAATAGGCAATTCTTTTTTTCCCATTGCCTCTTAATCAGGGCTTGTAACAGTCCCTTCTTCCCATAGTCTCTGCCCTCAACAATGGATGAAAATAACAATTCAGACAAGAATACTTTTAATAAAAAATAAAATCTTTAAGAAAATTTTATATATGATATCAAAGATCTTGAGTTTTTTTCTAATCTCTCCTATGTACTGAATTCTTCAAACAATTTATATGTTTAAGTGTCTTTTTTATTCAGCCATTTCCAAACAGAAAGGAAAACAAGAGATAAGTGTGTCTGTGCCATGCATATCTAATCTGCCATTGTTTAGATTTTAAAAACCACTTTTAGTTTGCAATGAAACACCTTGATTGAAATCTTTCAGTGTTGTTTTTTAAAGCATTTCTAATTTTTTTCTTATATCCTGCAACAGAAAAGGACTCACTTTTTAATAAATTATGTAGGCATAGAGCAGTCCTTTTGAGAAAAAAAGAAAATTACTTAGAGAATATATGCACAGACTTAGTGCTTTGGAAGTTAGTACTTTAAAATACATAAAAGTAATTTTGAAAAAAGTGTATATGCATTTTATTATTCTTTTTTTTTTTTCTTCTTGCTTCATTTTTTTGTTTTACTTTTTGTCTTCTCTGGATTTTGACCCTTTTCAAGATTCAATATTTCTGTGAATCATCCCACTAGCTGATCTCAGATTTTCTCATCTAAATAGGTGAGAAAATCTGAGATCAGCTAACACCACTCCCCTCTTTCAGCTTACATTCAATTAAATAAGATGTTCTAATAATTCATTATTTAAAATATTCCTGGATTTGCATCCATTGTCTCTGTTTTGAGTCACCACCTATTGCACCACCCTAATTTACACTGGTTATGCTCCTACTTCAGTTCTTCTTGCACCGATGCTAAATTCATCTTCTAAACATGTAATTTTCATCATATCACTTCCAAGTTCTGAAGTTAGGCTTTTTTCATGTGTGAACAAATAATAGCTTCTGTCATCCATATAATGCACCACATTTTTCAAAATATTGCAATATATATCATTTTGCTTTATCTTTACTAGAGAAAATACACATTGATAACCCTCTGTTACAAATGAGAAAAATCTAATTATAAAGAGGTTAAGTAATTTGATCAAGGATAAAAAGAAAAGTGGCAATAAGTCTATGATTGGAGTGCAAATCCTTTGAGTTCTATACTTAGTATAAGTGCATACTCAGTATAAGCTGTCTTACACTAAACATAGCTTTTAGAAATTCATTCATCTAACACCATTTAACCCACTTAATAATATCTCTAATTATTCTCAGCTACCATCCCATAAACAGCCATTGAGGCTCAGAAACAAGATAACTAGAGAAAGAAACAGACAATAAAACTAACAGATTGTTTTTAAGTTTCATTTTTAGCCCATTTTGTCATCACAAATGTTTATATTGAAAGTAACAATTGTTGCCAGAGTTACAAGTTCAGACACTGGAAACTGTGACCTCTCTGCAAGATTGAGTCTTAGTTTCCTGGAGAAACTGTGCTAGAGACTTGGGCCACAGAGAGTCCCAACACATCATAGCAGTACGGTTTAACTGTCTCCTTCAAAGTTCAACCTCACTAATCATCAGGGAGATGCAAATCAAAAACCATGACTTAATAAAATGATTTCTAGAAGTCCCACAGCAACAAATGTTTAATTCAGAAATGCCCAACTGCTATGATGACATATGGATACATAACACGCATTAAATTCTGAAGAATTTGTGATCCTGGGTATTCTCTGGCATATATTAGGGAAAGATTGTTATCACCCAATTACCTCATTCCAGAAAAAAATGTCCTTTAACTTTGTGTCTAAGACTGTGACAGAACCAAGATATAGAAAACCTTCTCTGCCCCAAGAAACAATAGCCTATGTTGGAAAGGAGCAGAAGTTTGGAGAAAGACCCCTTTGTAGTACAGTTATGCAAGGATAGCTAGAGGAGGGAGCTGGCACAGTGCAAAAACCCTCTGATATTACATACCTTGCCATAAGCACCAGGCATCAGCATCCATGGCTAGAGGATTTTGAAATCTTGATATAACACTGATAACCTAAATTCATCTCAACTCCTGACTAGATTTATTAACACTCATGGCCTGACACACAAGAGGTGTGTCCATTTCTGAGTGTAATTCTATTTACCTTAGTAACTAGACATAATTTCTAGACATAATGTCCAGCATTCAGTCAAAAACAATGAGACCCTCAAAAAGCAAGAAAAATCCATCCAACTGCCAAGAAACAGCCATCAGTGCAAACAGAATGAGAGGTGACCCAGATGTTGGAACAATCAGACAGGGACTTTAAAATAATTATGATTAATATATTAAATAATTTCATGGAAAACATAAACAGCATGCATGAACAAATGGTAACTTCAAAGAAAAATGAAAAATATAAGAGAGGGTCATATGGAAATGTTAGAAATAAAGTATACAATATCAGAGATGAAAAATTCCTTTGAAGGACTCATCAGTGGACTCAACATAGCTGAGGGAAGAATCAGTAAATATAGGTAGGAAAATAGGAATTACCCAAACTGAAGCATAAAAAAGTGTTAAAAAATAACAGAGCATTCAAGTATGTTGTGACAGTACCAAATGACCTGACATACATATAAATGAACTTCCAGAAGGAGAAAAGAGAGAGAATAGGAGAGGAGGAATATCTGAAGAGAGAATGGGCAAAATTTTTCAAAAATAATGAAATACATCACACCACAGATCCAAGTAGCTAAGAGAACTAAAAACAGAATTATCAAACTTTTGAAACCAAAAACCAAATATAAAGAGAACATTATAAAATAAAAGAGCATTATGTAGAGAATAATAAAGATAAAAGTCACAGCAAACCTCATGTCAAAAGCTATGCAAGCCAGAGTACAAAAGAGTGCATATTTAAAATGCTGAGAGAAAAAACACCTGTCAACCCAGAATTTTATACCCAGCAAAAACATCTTTTAATAATGAAGGTAAATCAAAGCCCTTTTCAGAAAAAAGAAAGCTGATGTAATTCATTACCAACAGATGTGAGCTATAAAAATACTAAAGGAAGTTCTTCAGGCAGAGGGTGTATAATACAAGACAGAGATACCACCTAACTCCAGTCAGAATGGCAATTATCAATAACTCAAAAAATAACAATTGCTGGAGAGGGTGTGGCGAAAAGGGAACACTCCTACACTGTTGGTGGGAGTGTAAACTAGTGCAACCTCTGTGGAAAGCAGTGTGGCAATTCCTAAAAGCTCTAAACACCAACCTCCCGTATGACCCCGCAATCCCCCTACTGGGAATATACCCTGAAGAACACAAATCACTCTAGCTAGAACTTCTAACACTATGTTGAATAGAGGGGTAAGAGTGGACAGCCTCGTTTTGGTCCAGTTTTTAGGGCAAATGCTTCCAATTTCTGCCCACTTAGCGATAGGTTGGCTGTGGATTTATTATAGATGGCTCTTACTATTTTGAAGTATGCTCCCACTATGTCTAGGTGTTCAAGGGTTTTTCTCAAGAACAGATGCTGGATTTTACCAAAAGCTTTTTCTTCATCTAAGGATATAATCATGTAGTTCTTGTTTTTACATCTATTGATGTGTTTAATTACATGTATAGTCTTGCAAATGTTGAAGCAGCCTTGCTTCCCAGGGATGAAGCCTACTTGGACATGGTGGATAATTTTTGAGATGTGCTGTTGTATCCGTTTTGCTGGAATCTTTTTGAGTATTTTTGTAACTATGTTCATCAAGAATATTGGCCTGTAGTTCTCTTTCTTAGTTGTGTCTTTTCCTGGTCTGGGTATCAGTGTGATGTTAACTTCGTTAAATAATTTGGGGGAACATTTTATCTTTCTCAATTGTGTAGAATATTTTCAATGGGATTTTCAATGGTGTAGAATATTTTCAGTGGGATGGCTCTCTATAAGTTTTGTAGAATCCCATTGGAAATACATCTGGTACAGGACTTTTTTTAATAGATAATTTTCTTATGACAGAGTCAATTTCCTGGGTTATTATTGGTCTAATTAGGGTCTCAATTTCTTCTTGTTTCAATCTTGGGAGGTCATGAAATATCAGAAAGTCCTCCATTTTATTTATATTATTTGAGTTTGTTTCCATACAAGTGTGCATTGTAATCTCTTATATTCACTAGTATTTCTTCGGGGTCAGCTATGACTTGCTTTTTTGCATTTATGATCGTGTTTACTTGAGTTTTTTCTCTCTTCATCTTGGTCATTCTTGCTAGAGTCCATCAATCTTGTTATCATTTCACAAAGCAGCTTTCATTTCATTGGTTTTTTTCTGTTGCATTTGTGTCTTCTGTGTGCTGTATCTGTGCTTTTACTTTGTTGATCTGGATTCTTAGAGTGAAGTTAGGGTTCTGGTGGTCTTGCCTTTCCAGCTCTCTTAGGTGATTTGTGAGGTTGTTTACTTGTTCTCTTTCTATTTTCTTGATGTGTGCTCATAAAGATATAAATTCCCCTCTCAATACTGCTTTCGTGGCATCCCAGAAGTTTTGGGAAGTTATTTCTTCATTTTCATTTGTTTACAAGATTCTTTTAATTTCTGTTTTGATTTGTGTTGACCCAGGAGTTGTTCAGCATTGTTCTGTTTAGTGTCCATGTTTTTGCAGGTTTTGGAGAATTGTGTGGGTGGTGATATTTCAATCTTGTGAAATTTGTTTATGCTTGATTTATGGTCAAAGATGTGGTCAATTTTAGAGTACATTCCCCATGGTGATGAGTAGAATGTATATTCAGTGTTTATTGGGTGGAGTGGTCTGTAGGTATCTCCTAAGTCCATTTGGTAAAGCATTGAGTTTTCTGAACCCCTTTGTTGATTTTTTGCTTCGATGACCTGTGTAGGGTTGTTAGTGGGATATTTAAGTCTCCAGCTATGACAGTGTTAGAGTCAATTCTCCTTTTTTAGTTTACTGAGTAGCTGCTTTATAAAAACTGGTGCTTCTATATCAGATGAATTTATGTTTAGGATGGATATTTATTGCTGATGAACCCAACCTATTATCATTATGTTGTCTCCTTTTGTGCCTTTTAAAAATTTTAGACAGTTTAAAGGTTGCTTTGTCTGATATTAAGACTACAACTATGCCTTCTTTTGTGATCTATTTTTCTGACAATTTGTTTTCCATCCTCTAGCTTTGAGTCTGTGGGCATGCTTCCTGGGGAGATGAGTTTCCTGGAGGCAGTAAATTACTGGGTTATGTATTTTTAATCAGTTTGCCATTCTATGAATTTTCAGTGGTGCATTTAGTCCATTCTTGTTCAGGCTGATTCTTAAAATGTGAGAGTTTGTCTCTGACAAAATGTTCTTACAAGGCTGTTTTGTTGTCATTTACCTTTTGTATTCTCATATGTGTGTTTTCATTTTTGTGGTTATGCTGTGTTTTCTGCTGCTTTTGTGTTTGTGATATTGTGAAGTATATATGGTCTTACTTTTGTTTCTTTTTTCTTCTATGCACAGCACCTTTTTAGTATTTCCTGTACAGCTGGTCTCAAACCAGCATATTCTCTTAGGGATTGTATGTCTGGGAAGAATTTTAATTCTTCATTGCTGATGAAGCATAGCTTAGCTAGGTAGGAAATTATTGGTTGAAACTGTTTATATTTGAGAACATTATAGATTAGGGTCCAATTCTTACTGGTGTGTATTCTTTCTGCTGATAATTCTGCAGCAATTCTAATTGGCTTCCCCCAGTAGGTAGTCTGACATTTTTCCTTTGCTACCTTTAGAAATTTTCTTTTATACCTATTTTTTGTAGTTGAATTATTATGTGTCTAGGGATTGTTCTTCTCATAAAATGGCTTGCTGGGGTTCTGTAGTTCTCTTCTGTTTGTATAGTCCTCTTTCTGGCCAGATGAGGGAAGTTTTCCTGAATGACCTCATAAAATGTTTGATCCAGGATATTTTCTGTTTCTGTTTCTATTTCAGGTATCTGATCAAATGTAGGCTTGATTTCCTGATAAAATCACACAGCTCTTGGAGTTTCTTCTTCTTTCTTAAGTTTTTTTTCCTATATTTTTAATAGATTGGGTTAATTCCATATTTTGGTCTTCCATCTCTGCAATTCTTTCTTCTGCTTTGTCAGTTCTGCTTCCCATACTTGTTAGTTAGTCATTTATTACTTGGATGGAGTTCTTTATTTCTGTTATTTCTAAGTATGTTTTCTTCAGTTTGTCCAAATCTTTTGCAATTTCATTTAGTTTTAGGCTTTATATTTTTTAATTTTTATTCATTCTGTCCAACAATTCTCTGATCTTCGTAATACCTTCTGGCTCCTGTCATTCTGGGAGATATCCATTGCTTGTACCTTAGTAGCTGTTCTTTTGAGCACCAACTCTTTGCTGGGGCTCTGGTTGCCAGCAGTTCTTCATTGTTTTTTCTTCATTTGTAGCAGTTCTTCTATCTTTCTTTTTAATTCTATTGCTCAGTGGAAAACGAAGAAGCAGTCACTTCTGATATTTGCTCTATCTTTTGTCCTTCCTTGAGCTGAGGCTCCAGGTTTGTTCAGTTATGAAGTAGGACTGGGGGGTGGGATGTTGTGCTGTCTCATTACAATTTTTAGCGCTTACTAGGGGATGAAAGGGGCTATAAGGATTTAGAACCTGTTGGCAGATCATAATGTTTGCTATTTGTGAATAGGCCTGTTGGGACTTGCTCTCTGTCTCTGCACAATATTCCCTCACAGTGGGTATGCTTGCATAGCCCCTGATTCCAAGACAGAGTATAAGAGGAAAAAGCGAGAGGAGAAATTGGGGGAAAAGGGAAAGGAGCAGAAAGAAAAATAGAAAAAAAGAAAAAAAGAAATAGAAAGAAAACACAAACACACACACAAACACACACACACACACACACACACACACACCATAAAGAACAAATAAAGAGAAATAGAAGAAGGAAAGAAAAGAGAAAACCAACCAACAAACAAAGCAACCAAATGAGATAATCAAACAAACTAATACTGCCATCAGCTTCCTTCTCAGTCAGTTCTGCTGTCTGCGTCTATTGCCCAGCTGCTGGATCAGAGTGGAGGATAGATCGTCTGGTGGTTCTGCATCTGCCAGCACTGACCAGGGATTGCGCACTGGGGGCAATGTTCTCTGAGGTCTCAAAGAGCAGCCCCAATGCAACCAGCACATGGTTTCAGGATGTAGTTCTGCTGTTCTCCAAAGGCCACCCTGGAACACTTCTTTCTCTAGGCAGTAGAGAGTCTGTTCAGTTTCTCTGCCAGGAGCTGTTGCCCCTTCCCAGCAGCTACCAATCTCTGGATCTTGGGACCTGGTGGCAAGACTCTGGAACCCCGTTCAGGATCAGAGTGGGCTCTCCCTTCTTTTTCCTTAGGCTCTGCATCAGGCTCCCTCCCTGCATTCCCACCAGGCCTTCACTGTCAGTGTTCAGTTCACTCCAATAGATTTTCCCAAATTGTCTGCTGTTAGATCTCCCACTCCAATTGCATGAGTCTGTGTTTGGTCCAGTGTGGGGGATGGACATCTGTTTCTCTGGTATCGTGCACTTGGAATACCAAATGATGGTCAATTTCAGAAGGGTGCAGAGATCACCCTTTGGTCTCAGGGTGCAAGCAGCTCAGAATTGGACAAGATAAAGCAGGTCTTTGCCCAGTAGCCCGAGAGATAAAATGGCGGTAGACTGTGAGTTTTTCCTGCGTGTGTGTGTATGTGTGTGTTGCAAAATAATTATCTAATTTGGGGGTTTTGTAGTTGTTTCTTTTTTACATGTGGATATTCAGTTGTTGTGACTCCTTATAATTTCATGTTGCTTCAGCATCCATTTTGAATATAAGTAGGACTTTCTCATTGGAGAAGCAGGAGTCTGTCACTCTTGGAACAGTTGGCCCTAAGACACATGCTTCCCTCTTCTCTCTGGAATCTGTAAATGATAAGAGTTCTTTTGTTATCTTATATGTTTTGTCCTGCTACCTCCTCTGTGTCTCACTTGACCAACACACCCAAACCAAGCTCTCTACAGAGTATCTCAGTGAGTTATTATCTTGGTAGGAATAAACTGGACACAGGGCAGACAAGAGTCACAAATGTGTCAGTGTGTTTGAGAGCATAAAGAAGCTTTTTTGTTTTGTTTTATTTTATTTTATTTTATTGTTACTTTGTCATGGCATTAGGTTGTTTTCCAGAAGCAAAAAGTGCCCAGGAGGGCACACAGTAAACATCCACGACCAAATCCTCTGGAACTCTATTGAGGCAGGGCTGAGGTTTATAATCACTCTCCAATGAGAGCCCTCATGAACAAATTAGAAAGAAACACACCAGTTTTCCCAGTATCATTTGTTGGTACTTTTCACCATTGTGTATTTGTTACCCTTTTGAATATCACTTTAGTGTATATGTATGGATTTATTTCTGGGCTTTTTATTCTGTTTTCTTGGTTTATATGTCTGTTTCTATGACCGTACCATACCGTTTGGTAATGTTGTTTCATACTATATTTTAAAATCAGGATGTGTAATGCCTCCACCTTTGTTCTTCTTTCTCCAGATTGATTTTTCTATTTGGGTTTTTTTTTCATTCATAAATACAAGATATTCTTTTTCTATTGCTGTGAAGATTGTGTTTTAGTTTGCTCAGGCTGCTATGACAATCTCCCGTGGACTGGGGAACTTATACACAACAGAAATTTATTTCTCATAGTTCTGGAAGCTGAGATATCCAAGATCAAGGTGCTAGCAGATTTGTTGCCTGATGAGAACTACTTCTTCATACACAGTCATCTTCTCACTCTAACCTTGCATGGCAGAAGGGATTGGCTAGATCTCTTGGTCTCTTTCATAAGGGCACTAGTCTCAATCATGAGGGCTCTGTTCTTGTGATGTAATCACCTCTCAAAAATCCTACCTCCTAATACCATCAACTTTGTGGGTAAAATTTTAACAAATACGTTTTAAAGGAACATAAACATTCAGACTATGGCAGAATGCCACTGGAATTCTAATAAGGATTGCATGGACTCCATAGATCATTTTATGTAGTATGGGCAAAAATTAACAATATTAAGTCTCACAAACCATGAACACAAGATATTTTTCCATTTATTCTTATCTTCTTTAATTTCTTTCATTTCAATGATTTATAGTTTTCGTTGCACACATCTTTCACTTCTTTGATTAACTTTATACTTAATTATATTATTCTTGATACTTTTATCAATACTTTTTTTTAAAAAATCTTGTTTTCAGATGACTTGTTTTTAGTATACAATGCCTTCATTTTTAACTTATCAAGTACTTATGTTCAAATGTTTCCAGATATATTCCATATTAATAAGGATGTTGAAAACGAAGTTCTAGAAGTGTTTTTGTCCTTTTATTTTGTTTATCTGTATTTCCTGTATTCATCACATGAATATTTCTTTCCTTTCATAATCATATAAGCTTATTTAGACAAATAATTCAATTTAAAACTTGCAAACATTTTAATGTACTTGCCAAATATTGTATTTTGTTTCTCTATGATTTTTCCTGCCATAGTATGTCCATGAAGTGAAATTAATGAACATAAACATTCAAAAAGGCTTTAAATGCTTCCAGTAAGAAAGAAGGAAAGGTATTTTGATCTATGACAAATTGCTCTGCCACTTATTCAAATTTATATCAGTCCTCAAATGGTTTGCTAATAAAAGGTGATTCTGAAGGCTGTGCTCTCTGAATTGAATGAAATGGAAATACCTTATGTGCCAGCTAGTATACAGATTTTCAACCCTATATCCTCTGAATTAGTCATGCAATTTCTACACCTGTCATCTAAATTTGCTCAGAAATTTCAAAAGAATGAATAGTGCTGATTTTGTTATTTTCTACTTGAATTAGGACATTATGAGTTGAATTGTAAAGCAGTGGAAATGACATCGCACATTTAAAATAGTTGAAACTGGATAGGTAACCACTAAAGAAATTTTTTAAATTAGAAAATAAATATTTCCTAGATTGCAGTATTTTGTACCAAGTTGTCTCTGGTTATAATACAGTTTTTATTGTCTACGGATTTGAGATTTACACAAACTACATGTATTTCACATTGAATTTTGCAAAACACTAATTCAGACTACTTATTTTAATTTTATGGATCTTGGTAGCATTCCTCTAGAATGTAGTGTAGGCAGTACAGTAAAGAATGCAGACAGTGTTTTTTTGCCTACTATGGCATAACAAACCACCACAGATATAGTGGCTTAACACAATACATATGTGTTACCTCACAGTTTTGGAGAGTCAGGAGTTCACACACAGGTTATCTGAATTCTCCACGCAGTTATTCACCAGGCTAAAATCAACAGGTCAGCCAGGACTGCAGTCTTACCTGGAACTAGGAAACCACTTCCAAACTTATGAAGATTATTGACATTCTACTTCCTTTCAGTTCTAGGACTGAAATTTGGTTTTGTTTCATTTTGTTTATTCCTGGTTTTTAGTTGGGGAACACTCTCATTATCTAAAAGTTATTCTAGGATCCTAGCCATATGGCAGTATGATGACTTACCTCTTGAAAGTCGAGAGGAAAGTTAGGTATTCTGCTACAGCTGAGTGTCATGTGACCTTACCTAATGAAAGGAGTGCTTGTAAAGTCCTGTTCAATTAACTTGCACCCACTCAAGGGAAAGGGATGACACAGGTGTGCAGTGTGGAGGCTAGGGAACTTGGGGTCATCTTGGAAGCCTGTCTGCCCCAAAGATTAAGCTTTCTGAGAGTTAAGAGACAGATTACATCTTTTCCAAGGTCAGGACAGAAAATTGAAATCAAACAGAATATGCTGTTTTAGCAAAATAAAACTGAACTAAAAATCAAATACTAATTACATAAATATATGAGACAATCTACAAATATTAAGAAATTAAGTCACATACTAGTAAATAAATTATGGGTCACAGTATGTTAGAAATCATTTCAATCTAAGCAAAAGTAAAACAAAGCATGTCAAAATTTGTGAAATGGAATACAAGTAGTTCTTAGAGGAATTTTTTAATATCTAAATGCCTAGGTTAAAAAAAAGAAACAAATTAATATCAATGATGTGAGTTTCAATGTGACAAAGACAGATAAAGATAATTAAGTTAAGCTCTAATTAAGAAGAGTTAAATTACTAATTAAGATAAGAACTGAGAACAATAAATCACAAAATACAGAAATAATTATAGAAATTGAGGTAGAAAATGTATAACCTTGGGCTAGGAAAAGATGTCTTAGGACAACAATGGTACATATACATAAAGCAAAGTTATTGATAATTTGTACTCCATCAACTATTTAAAGTTCTGCTATTCAGGACACAATTAAGAAAATGAAAATACAAGTCACACACCAGGAAAAAATATTTGAATACATATACTCGACAAAAAACTTGCATGCCTTATAATTAAAGAACTCTTGCAAATCAAAAATAGTAAGAAAAAGAACCCAACAAAAAATGAGCTAAATATTTGAGCATATGCTTCACAAAAATATTATATAATATTATATAGTATAAAAATGGTCAATTTATATAATATCACATTGTATAATATTATAAATTATATAAATGGTCAATCAGCACATGAAAATATGCTTTGCAGCATTCGTCATTAGCAAAATGCAAATTAACAACACAATGAGATACTAGTATACAACTGCAAAAATATCTAATATTCAAAAATTGATAATATCAAGTGCTGGTAACACAACACTGGAAATCAATATGCAGAACTGCTGAATTTTTTTCTACTTCTTCCCCTATGGTCATGCCCCATATTCCCATCCAGCGTATCTAACCTCTGACAACCCCTAATGCTTTTTCTCTTTTTAATAAAAAAATTAATCAGATAAAGTTTCCTCTAACTACAACTTTTATTTAATCTCATCATTTATGATATGCATTTTTTCTAAATATTTTCTTCTTGTCATTTTTTTTTCCGAACTGTGGATGTGATTACGTATTTTGAAAGAAATATATCTTTGTTCACTAACAATTCTTTACTTTAAAATATAACTTTGCCTGGAGATTTAATTTGGCTAGGAAAATGCTCTGTTTTGCATTGACAAGCTGACTGCAAACATCTGAGAACCAGTATTGTGGGCACCAACGTGTATGATATTGCAACTAACCCAACAGAAATACTATTGAACCATTACAACAACTTCAAATAAATATAGAATTTATGTTTCATTTTTCACTGGACTATCCTGCCTGTTGCATGGTGATGCTAGCATTCATTTGGTTAGTACCATCTTTTGAATGCACATCACACTACACATATATCATTTATTAGGCTCTCATAGAAGACTAAATATTACATTAGTTTTTATCCTGATTTGACATTCTTGTTATTGTCTTAAGTTTTCTTCTTTGTCTGTATTCCATGGAATTATTGCAGAGATTGCTTTTATGAATAGTTTTCTCTTCCAGTAGGTTGAAATCTCAATAGTAGCAAACAAAAAGCATAACTATTTTATCCATCAATGCTATTCTCAGTGACTAGAAGAAAAGCCATTTAAAAAAAAAGTCAAAGAAGTAGATTAATTGGAGAGAGGAAATACTGCTTGTATTTCATTTCACAATTAACCAAGTTCATTAATTTTCTCTTGGATTCAAGATCAAATAATCAGATCAAAATATCATTTAATTTAATTATGTACATAAATTACTAATTTAGTTAGTGATTATTCTGAACAACCTTGCTACTTGAAAGCACTACTAAAATGTTTGAAATGTAGTTTAAGAATTCCTTGATAGTGTCAGTGTCTTGTAGGTAAAATGTTAGTCACAGGACAGGGAGTTCCTAGTTTGAAGTAAAAAATAATTTATAATGTTATCATAGAATTAGGGTATCACATCCTTACTGCTATTTTCTTACATTAACCTAACTGTAAAATGTAACAAATCAAGTATTATTTATGGCCATATTCACCAATATTATAGATACTCAACTTGAGAGAAGGAACTCTGGCCACAGTTTGGGGCCCAAAACAATTTGACAGATTATTTTTCTCCCTTTTCTTCTTAGCTGGTAGTGTCACATTGGTATTTTTGTATTTTTTCTTATTGTTGACTCCATTCACTGGTGTGATGTTTAATTTTGTGTCAACTTGACTGGGCTAAGGGATGCCCAGAGAGCAGGTAAAACATTACTTCTGGTTGTGTCTGTGAGGGTGTCTCTGGAAGACATTTGCATTTGCATTTGTAGACTGATATAAGAAGATTGCTTGACCAGTATTGGTAGACATTATCCAATTCATTAAGAGGTAGAACGGTACAGAAAGTGAAAGGAAGGGAGATTTGCTCTCTCCTCTTGGGCTGAGACATCGATCTTCTCCTGCCTTCAGACATAGGTGGATCTGGACATCTGAGACCCACTGAATACAGGATTCAGAAGCACAGCCTACAGTAGAAAAGGATTCCAGCAGGATTCCAAGAATAAGCTTGAGTGTTCTTCAGCACTGTAGACTGTAGAATGAATGCAGGTACAAATAACACATTCTGTAGTTTAAATACCTATACAGAGAATATTGAATGCTTCCAACATAAAGAAATAATAAATGTTTGAGATGATGGATATGCTAAATGCCCTGATCTGATCACTATATGCTATGTGTCTTGAAGCATCACTATGTACTCCAAAATTATGTACAATTATTACATGTCAATTTTTTAAATCAAAAGGGAAAATAAAAACTCAGAGAAGGAAGCTAGAGATTCTGAATAATAATTTCAGTAATATTTTCGTTCCAAAAATCTGGATAATATTATACTTTAAGGCAAAAGCCTGAATGAGGAATCTAAACTTATTTTATTTAAAAGAAATCTATCTTAAAAGTAGTATAGTTGTCCAGGAAAGAGATCCGGGCCTTGGCCTCATGAATCCTGAGTGGGCCAGCATGTGAGGGTGTGTGTGGGGGAGGGGAGCTATTTTCATATTTCTGAGCATCATTTTTATCATAGTTAAAATGAGAAGTTTGGATGACTTATAAAAACTCTTTAATTGTTTCAACATTCCAATTTTTTTGTTATGACTTACAGACATTTTGACAGCTTAATTGCCTTGAATTGATAGAGTAAGAAATAGACATTAAAATAGATAAATGTACTCTACATATTACATTAAAATTTAAATCAATCAATCTTAATTTTAATAACCTAAAAATTATCATCGAGAGCTTGTTTGCTTTTGCTATTTGCAATCATTCACATGTTCAATAAATATTTATTGGCTGTCTGCAATACACAGTCATGTTGTGTTCTAGGGATATTATGAAAAGAAAAAATAGACACAACCCTTCATGGAATGTGCATCTATGGGTGAATATTTTTATTTTTTTATTTATTTTTATTTTTATTTTTTTTTGAGTTGGAGTCTCACTCTGTCGCCCAGACTGGAGTGCAGTGGCCACTCCCGGCCACCGCAGCCTCGACCTGCTGGGCTCCGGCGATCCTTCCGCCTCAGTCTTCCAAGTAGCTGGAACTACAGGCGCGCGCTACCACGCCCGGCTAATTTTTTGATTTATTGTAGAGATGAGGTCTCGCTTGCCCAGGCGGGTCT
>CAUYQG010167074.1:0-32618 GCA_963574415.1 Tarsius wallacei
AGTCTCACTCTGTTGCCCAGACTGGAGTGCAGTGGCCGCTCCCGGCCACCGCAGCCTTGACCTGCTGGGCTCCAGCGATCCTTCCGCCTCAGCCTTCCAAGTAGCTGGAACTACAGGCGCGCGCTACCACGCCCGGCTAAATTTTTGATTTATTGTGGAGATGAGGTCTCGCTTGCCCAGGCGGGTCTCGAACCCGCGGGCTCAGGCAATCCACTCACCTCAGCCTCCCAAGGCGCGGGGTTACAGGCTGAGCCACCGAGCCCGGCTGTTTTTTTTAATATACATTAATTTAACTACATATTTATTAAACTTCTAAAGGCTTATGTATGTTATTTTTAAATTATCTTGCATACCTACTAGTGTATGCATATCACAATTAGATGAAGTAGAGAGTAAAGATAATTCCAAATTGCACATAATCCCCAGACCATTTATATTTTATATTTATAACACGTTTTGATGCTATTCTTTTTGGCAGTTCTACCAAGGAGCTATTGTAGTGTAACAGCTCCAAACTCAGAGGCTTAGAACAGTACTCACTTACTAAAATACTTAAAGGTCTATGGGCCAACTGGGCAGTTCTGCTGATCTGAGCCAGGTTCCGTTGATCTTAGCTGGACTGGATCATGTGTCTGTGATCAGCAGACAGATTGACTGGGACTGGCTGATCTAAGATGGCCTCACACACATATCTGGGTGATTGCCCAGCTTTTACCTTGGGGTAATACAGTGACTGGACCACATATCTTTCATCTTTCAGCAAGCTGTGCTCGACTTGTTCCCATATCAGTGTCAGGGTTCCGAGAGAAAACAGAAGTTGCAAGACCTTTGGAGGACTAGGCTTGGAACTGGAACAACTTAACTTCTTCCACACCTTATTAGCTAAACAAAATTGCAGTGCTAACCCAGAGCAGTTGTGGTAAGGCCCCCAAACTCACTAGGGTTCCATATTCCTCCTTGCTTTCTGCTAAGCCATCCTCAGGCTGTGGCCCTCATCCTCATGATCCAAGTAACTGCTCGAGTTCCAACCATTACACACTGTGTCTGGCCAGCAGGAGGCTAGGAGACTGAATGACGGTCCCTCAAGATATCCATGTTCTAATCTTTAGAACCTGCAAATGTTATTGATATGGTCTGTGGAACACACGGCTGCTCTCTTGCTCACCAATGAAACCAAGAGGCAGGTAACTGGGAGGAAATAAGTTTATTTCTGAATTTGGAATTCAGGGAGGCAAGCCAGTATGGATACCAAGGCCAGTTCAGTTTCTTGAATTTTACAGTCTGTATTTATAAGCATAAGCATTGAAGTTTGCTACTGATTAACATCAACCTACGTGATTTGCAAAGCATTCTTTAATATTCCAGTTTCAATTGAGTATTGCCAATTATAACATTCATTGTAATTTTAGTTTATTAGTAACTCTAAGCAAAGGTGTTAGTGGAACTTATTACAAAGTGAAACATTATTCATTGTGATACATCATTAGCCAATGGGTACAACAAAGCAAAAAGTGTACTGGTTATGGTTACAAGATTAATATATCTCTAACTTAACTATTGATCATAGGAATGCATAACAAACTATTTCACTAACATGTGACTAAGACCATGGGGTCTGTGACTCATTCTGTTCCAGAGAGGATCAGCATAGTCTTATGACTCTAAGAAATGCAGGCGCATGCAGGGCAATATCTCTAAGCAACCAAACATTATAACAATCATGAATTAGTAGTGGGTCTCTTCATCATTTCCCCACTGTCAATTAAAACCATGATATCCATCATGGAGTTATTTATGTTTTGCTGCTTCAGCCTGAATAATGTACATATGACTTCTTCCCTCTGATGACTTTTGTGGGTTAGAAACTTGGTTATAAGCTTAGGAATCCTAGCAGTGCATTCCATATGAAGTTTGAAGGACACAGATGTTAAGACTGCTATTATTAACATAAGAGGAACTTTCCTGTTCCTGATAGAATACCTTTAAGACCTGATGGGATCCAAGAGAAAATGTTTGAGAACCAATCTAAAACCTTCTCAAGCACCTCCTTACTGTACGTGTTTGAGTCACTTATGGCATTGATACCAGTTTTAATTTGGTCCAACATTATTGTTATGTTTCCTGATTCATCTAGGATAAAGGTGCAGCATTTAGCATGTATAAAAGCACAAGTACCTCCTTTGGATATGGTGAGAGTATCTAACACCATTCAGTTTGGTAGGACTGCTTTCCTCATTAATTAAACTTCTGTATTTAGCGTCATTAAACTATTTCTGCTTTCACAACACAAGTTAAGTCTTTTCTAAATGACTGTTTTGATATAACCAAAATGGGCTCTTTTCATTATCTTATATAGCAAAAGGGACTTTAATTATGGTAATTTGTTATAGAAACCCCCCAAAAATAAAGCAGAGGCTCACTAGATGTTCCACACTAGATGTTAACTCATTGGTCAAAATTTGGCCACATACAACTGCAAAGGAGCCTGGGAAATTCATTATTTTTGTTGGATGCCATTAGTACCTTCTAAAGAAGAGAATGAAACTGGAAAACAACTAATCAAGTCTGTCACAGATGAAGAGACAATAATCAAAATACATTCAACATATATTTACTGAGCATCTAACAAGTGTCAGGTACTAGTCTGGGTTTTGAGTATACAAAACTGTGAACAATACAGACAAAATTTCTGCTGTCATGTAGTTCATATTCTAGAGAGGGAAGACAGAAAGCAAACAAAACTAAAAGTATGTAATAAAATGTGTGGTGGCAATATATGCTATGAAAGAAATAAAGCAGGGTCTGAGTATAGATTGATAGGTGCATCGCTATTTTAGAAAGGATTTTAGAAAGCAATATGACATGAAGATTGTTATAACACAATAGGGAATAGTAGGCCAAGTGGCCAACTGGATAGTATGTGCCATGCCTAGAGGCATTTGAAATCAAGCTTAAATAGAATATACTTCCAAAATGACAATGTGAGAAGCTCTGTGGGTCATCTTCCTGGTGAAGCAACCATGACTGATAAAAATTATTTTTTTAAAAAATTCAAGTCTTTGGAAATTGTCCTAATGTATATAGCAGATGAAGAAACATTTATTCAAAAAGTACTGTATTTTGTTAAGGATGGTGAGCATCTGTGGCATTTGAGACATGACCCACTCTCTCCTTCCTCCCCATCTGTGATTGAACGTGATAGAAACTCCACCCCAAACAGATGTGGACAAGAAAATGGGATATCCTCTTCTTCAAACTCCCAACCAAGGGCTACAGTGTCTCATTAGGACGGGCAGGTTTCTAGCACTTCCGATTCTCCTAAGCTCTGTGTTGCAGAAACTAAATTCCAGGCAAGTGTGACTGAGAGATAGGCCCCCCCACTTTCTCTACTCTGCTTCCAGTCATAGGGCAGAGACTCGACTCTAACTATAGCAAGCTGAGCATACGGGGCCAAGAGTACCCTCACTTCAGATCACTGGTAGGCAGAGGTTTCACGCCAGCAGAAACTAGTCAAAAAAGGAACAGAGTCTTATGCCCCTAACCAGTGCCCTACTTATAAAGCAGGGGTGTCACTCCAAAAAATGTGGACTACTCTTCCCACCCCCAGCTCCAGAGAAATGGTACAGACATTTGCCAAGGGGGATAGTTAGGCCATAAGAAAGAAGAATGCTAAATTAGCGGGGCGTGGTAGCACGCGCCTGTAGTTCCAGCTACTTGGAAGGCTGAGGCGGAAGGATCACCGGAGCCCAGCAGGTCGAGGCTGCGGTGGCCGGGAGCGGCCACTGCATTCCAGACTGGATGACAGAGTGACACTCCAACTCAAAAAAAAAAAAAGAAGGAAGAATGCTGATGCTCTCAGGTGATTGACTTTATTAGAAAGAGCGTATGGGACAGTTCAAGCCTAAGGGGGATATTGAAACCATGGAGATTATAGAGGTAAGCTGGTTGGTAGCAACATGAGGGCAACAAGCTAAATTGCAGATAAGCTAGTTTATCAGAGAGAATCAGGGAAAGAGAGCTAAGAAGAGCCTTACTTGAGTCAGACCAAACCTCAAAGACTGGACTCAAAACCTACCTTTGCATAGGGACTGAATACATTTGCATCAGACTGAGAAGCAATTTATGCTTCAGGACATTGCCAAAAATAATAGAGCAGTAAGTTAGCAGTTAGTGGAGTCTAACAGCTGGGTGTGATACCAACAGATGCAAATAACTTAGCAGAAAGTTTAGAGAAAGATATAGTCAAAAATAGCCTTGCTAAAAACACTGTCATCCCAGGATAACTGCACATGCACAAGCTTCTTAGTAAAAACCAACAAAACTGACCAGCCCTTAGCGAGTCTCTCCAAGATGTGTGTGTGTGTGTGTGTGTGAGAGAGAGAGAGAGAGACAGAGAGAGAGAGAGAGAGAGAGAGAGAGAAAACACAAGTTGCTAAATTAAAGAATGAGAGAGGGGATATTACCACTATTACCACTAACTTTGCAGTTATCAAACTGATTACAAAAGTATAATATGAACAACTACATGCTAAAACCCAACTTATGTAACCCAAAGTAAATGGACAAATTTGTAGAAAGATATAAATGATCAAAAATGACTTGAGAAGAAATAGAAAACCTGATTATATCTATAATAAGTAAAGGGATTGAATTCATAAGTTTAAAAGTTCATACAAAGAAAAGCCCAGGACCAGATTGCTTCACTGATGAATTTTATCAAAATTTAAATAATTAATATCAATTCTTCACCAAATCCTCCCCAAAAATAGAAGAGAAGAGAACATTTCCTAGCTCAATCTATGAGGCTAGTATTTTCCTGGTACTAAATCCTGACAGACATCACAAGAAAAGGAAACTACAGACCAGTACTTCTTACGAATATAGACACAAAATCCTCAACAAAATACTGACAAACTGAATCTGGTAATATATCAAAGGGAGCATATACCATAAGAATGTGGAATTTATCCCAGGAATACAAATTTGGCTTAATATCCAAAAGTCAATTAAGGTAACATAGTAAATCAACAAAATCAAGAATAAAAAATACACAGTCATTTCAATAGATGCAGAAAAAGTATTTGGCAAAATTCAAAACTCCTTTATGACAAAAACAATAAGCTAAGAATAGAAGGGAGTTTCCTGAACCTGACTTAGAGCATGTACAAAAAAACCCACAGCCAACATTATACATAAAGGTAAAAGATGGAAAGCTTTCCCCCTAAGATCAGAAACAAGACAAAAATATCCACTCATGCCACTTTAACTCAACATTATGCTTTAGGTACTAGTCAGGGAAATTAGGCAAGAAAAAGAAAAGGCATCAACATTGAAAAGAAAGAAGTACAACTATCTGTATTTGCAGATGACATGATCTTGTATAGAAAGAATGCTGAAGAATCTTGTGAAAACTATTAAAGCTAATAAATGAGTTCATTGAATTTGTAGAACACAGATCAATATATAAAAATTAGCTGTATTTCTATATAGTAACAGTGAACAATGACATTAACAAATTAATTGCATTTATAATAGCATCAAAAAAGTAAAATAATAAATAATAAATTTAATAAAAGAAATACAAAACGAATACTCTGAAAACTACAAAACACTGTTGAAAGAAATTAAAGATGTCCTAAATAAAAGTCATCCCATATTCATGAATTAGGTGACTAAACATTTTTAAGAGATGTCAATACTCCCCAGATTGAGCCACAGATTCAATGCAATTATTTTCAAAATTCAAATTTTCCTTTTTTTTCATACATTGACAAGATGATCCTAATATTTACAGGGAAGTTCAAATAGCCAAAACTATTTTGAAAAAGAAAAAAAAATGTTGGAAGACTCACACCAATTTAAAAACTTGCTACAAAGCCAGTAGTCAAGACAGTGTGGTACTGGCAGGAGGAGAAACATATAGATCAATGGAATTGAAATTGAGAGCTAGAAATATAAACTCACATTTACAGTGAATTGATTTTCGATATTGGCATTAGAAGTAAATAATAGTAAGAATAGTCTTTTTGATAAATGACGCTAAACTTGATATCCACATACAAAAGAATGAAGTTAGTCCTTTTTCTCATAATCCACACAAAAATTAACTCAAAATGGGTCACATATCTAAATTTAAGAGCTAAACTACAAAACCCTTAGAATAAAATATAGGAGTAAATCTGTGATTTTGTCAGGCAATGGATTCTTACATGTGACACAAAAAGCCCAACCTACAAAAGAAAACAATAGATAACTTGGACTTCATCATAACTGAAAACTTCTGTGCTTAAAGGATACCATTAAGAAAGTGAAAAGGCAGCCTACAAAATGGGAGAAAATATTTGCAGATCATATATCTGATAAATGGCTTGCATCTACATCATATACAGAACTGTTACAACTTAACAATACAATGATGACCCAATTAAACAATACGTAAGGATGTGAATAGGCATATCTCCAAAGAAGAAATATAAATTGCCAAGAAGCACATGCAAGGATGTTCAACATCTTTATCTATCAGAAAAATGCAAATGAGAACTATAAGGAAATATCACTTAACACCCATTAAGATGGCTATAATTTTAAAAATACAAATAATATCAAGTGCTGGTGAGGATACGGAGAAATTAGAATCCTCATATACTACTGGTGGGAAATTAAAATTTTGAAGCCATTTTGAAAAATAGTCTGGCAGTTTCTCAAAAGTTTAAACTCAGAGATACTATATGGTAGAACAATTCCACCCCTAGATACATACAAAAACTTGTACACAAATGTTCTTAGCAGCATTATTCATAATGGCCCCCCAAAAATGAGGAAGCCCAAATATTCATCAACTGATAAATGGGCAAATAAAATATGGTATATTCATACGATGGAATATTATTGGGCTATTAAAAAGAAATAGTAATATACTACAGCATAGAAAAATCTTGAGAACATTCTGTTAGGTGAAAGAAGGCCATCAAAAATGACCACACATTGTATCATTCCATTTATATGAAATACTCAGAATATACAAATATATAAGGACAGAAATTCGAGTCATCATTTTCTAAGATTGGAGAATTTAGTTGAGGAGGATGGGCAATGACTATTCATTGGATAGGCTTTCTTTTGGGGGTGATGAAAATGCTCTGCAATTGATTGTAGTGATGATTACACAACTTTATAAATATACTAAAAACCATTAAGTTTTACACTGTAAATGGGTGAATTGTATCATATGTAAATTATATCTCAATAAGTTTATATACATAAGAGAATATGCTAACTAAAAGAAAACGACCAAATGAACAACCACCACAACAAAAAAACATACCTGGGGTTGTATTCAGCCCAGACATCACCAATTGGTGGAACCTAAGGTAGATTCTAGGACCATCTTCTGCTTCAGGATGTTCATTTAATGGCAGAGAAACCTGACCATCCCCCCCCACAAAAGGAATTAATATTCAGTGTACAGAAATAAGAGATGACTAACAGGTGATTGCATGTATATTAACTGACCAACTTTATGAAGAAATTAGAAATAAAAGTTATTCATAATTGACCAAGTAGAGAAAAGTGTCGCTAATCCAAAACTTAAAACAACATGGTATGCAGATTAAAATTTCTTTCTTAAGGATGCCTGATCTTATGAATTGAGAGGCATGAAGGGGTCTTGGAAAGAGTAATTTGTTTAGAAATAAGATTCCTCTGGGTTCAAATTCAAGCACCAGCAACCATTATTATAACCTTGCCCTTATAATTCTCATGCCTCAGTTTCCTTGTCTATAAATGAAGATAATAATTGCTATCTTGAAAACTTGTTGGGAGGATTACATGAATATGGTTACAAAGTACCTGGCATATTGAAGGTACTCGGCAAATATCAATTCCCATTCTTCCTTTTGTGTGGCAGAAAACCACGCTATGTTGTGATTTCTTCCTTTTAAAACATTTGCCATGTATGATCTCCCTATATTCTGGGGAAAGCCTAATTTACTTATCAGCATAAGAATATGTGATTTAGCAAACTGAATCCCTTCATTTAAAGGAGAAAGAATCCTTGGCACCACCACCACTGCTGCCGAATAGCATCAACCAGTTGCTTCTAGATTCAAAATAACTTTGGAAAAAGGGCAGAAAATGAATTTCCCAGACCAAGTAAAATTTAGTTTTGAACTTAGAAGGTTCCTAAAGAAGGGTTTAGTATAAAATTCTGTGAGTGCAGCCAAGTGCCACAAAGGAGAAGTACAAGGTGTCACAGGAGAAAATAGAGCTAGAAGACCTAACTGCGCCCAACTGGCTCTTAAAGGAACAGCATCACCATTTCTGCTTTCCTGCCCCTCCCCACCAAATGGTTTGAAACTGGCCTTTTTGAAGTTGGTCTTTTAAACAATAATTTGCTGTCTTTAAAAAGTTTTAAATGGCTGTCTCAGTAAAAGTGAAATCAATATTCTTTCAGCCTGGGCTTTTAGCAGATAATGTCTCCCCATAAATCATGGACATAATGACACTGGAATAATTCATCATCTCATTACATTTACAGATGATGCGCCACATTGTTCTGAGGAGAAGGTTATCTTCCCTGCCTGGGACTCCATCCAGAAACAAATAAAAGACCAAGGAACCTGATTATTTCATGGTCCGTTTATAGAAGCTGTTGTGGATCAGTTTTCCGTCTGTCAGCTACTTTTTCTTTACAGTCCTTCTGTGCACACACTGAAGGGATATATCCTTCTAGCTCAAGAATTTCAATAACCTTTAAAACTTTATTTGTTGAAAAGGCGCCTGTCTAGGTTGAAGATATTCTCTGTACTCTGGGCTTCTTTTCATATCAGTGCCAGGTCCAAGGTCATTAGTAAAACAGTCAAGTATTTATTGAGCACCTACTATGTGTCAGATATGGCATTGGATGCTGAGGATGCACATTTTTAAAAAGACAAACATGTTCTGTTCTCATTGAGCTTATCGTCACATGGAGGAAGATGATCAAATAACTCTTCACAAATAATTATGTCATCATTGCTAGTGGTGTTGGGGAGGAAAGCCAACAGGAGTTATTAATAAGAGTACCTCCTCCTTGGTCTAGTGGGGCATGGATTTTGGAAGACAGCTCTAGAGTAATGCTTATGGTAAGCTCTAAATGTTAGAGATATTGTACCTGTTCAATTAATCCTTGATGAAGAAATGAATGAACAACAACAGAAAAGTGAACGAATGAATAAATAGTTCAGATAATTGCTCCAAATTAAGAGAACTTATTCCTTACCCAGTCAAGAAGAGATGAATTGGTGTACTGTCAGTGAAAACTTATGTAGACCTTTGGCATTATTCCTTTGCCACAAATTCTTAGCATTTATAAAGACTGCCGGAATCCTGGCTTGGGTAATTTCTTTGGAGGAAAACAGACCTGAGTGTGAATTTCAGAGTTACCGTGTATGGTTAATTTCATCCAAACTTTTAGTATTAGTTTTGGAATTCCAATTTTTTCAACTATAAAATAGGAATAATAAGACCTTCTTAAGACTTCTGTGAAGACTGAAAGAGATAATGTCTACCAAAACAGAAAGATATAAGGGTTGAAAAGCTAGCCTGGGTTCTCTTGGCAGATTGTGTTTGAATTCCTGCCGGGCCACTACCTAACCTTGGGCAAGTTACAAATAGTTATGTTTTAACACAACATATGTGTTCCTAAAAATCATTGCATTATGCTAAACTGGGCAATAAAAACAACAGAACAAAGGAGAAAAATGAGGCTAGGGGCACAACACAAAATCTTTGTCAGTGACACATTAAAACAGAAAACATAGAAGCCTATTGTTAAAAGAAAAACTCTAGACAAATTAAATTTGAGTAGATTTTATTTGAGCAAAGATCAATTCATCAATCGAGCAGTCCTCTCAGAGCCAGGAGAGATTCATAGAGCTTCACCCAGAAACCTGGGCAGACAGCATTTATAGACAGAAAAAGGGAACCACAGACAGAAATAGCCTGATTGGTTACAATTTGGCCTTTGCCTTATTTGGGCATGGTGTGCTAAGGCATTGGCTTCATATGAACCCATTCTGATCAGCTGGCAGCCAGTGATTGGCTGAAGCTTGGCTACTATGATTGGCTGAGACTAAACTGTTTGTTACAAGAGTATACTTATTAGTTAGGTTGAAGTTTAATAGGTATAAACTCAAGACTGGAGGCAGATTTAGGCCAAATTTAATTTAATTTTATACTAATAAACAGAAGACAGTTTTACACTTGATAAATAGCTAAGAAATATATAAATGTGACAATTAATATGACATTCTGCCTTGAAAAAGACCTGACATTTGCTTGTTAAAGTGGGCATGGAAAGGGTTATAGTTTTGTGAGCTATTGTGACAGAAAGAAGTTATCTAGCATAGGACAGAAAGTTGTAGATAGTGTGGCTCATAATATCATGATGAACTAAAGTAGGTGGAGGATATTTGAGGGATGTGAATTTTGTGTATTCCCATGTGTTCCAGTAAACCAGGGTGTAGTTTTCTATGTTCTTGCAGTGAGAATAAAGCATAAGCAAACAGGGAAATCACAAAATGCACATTAAGCTCAAATTGTTCCCCAATGCATCAATCATGATGGAACTAACACGCATTGTAACAGAACTGGATGTACTTGTCTTTGTTCTGCCTCAGTTCTCCCATCTGTAAATGGATATAATTGTGGTGCCTGTCTCATAAGGTTGCTATAGTTATGATTATACAAAGCGTTTGCAGGTAAAATGTTTAGTGCTCAGTGTGGTATATAGGTTTGTGCCTTTTCCCTGGACATTTAACATTCCATGTTATGTTAAATTTGACTTGGAGAATTGTACTAGAGAATGAATGTCACTTCTTGGTGAGCAAGAGATTCAACTTGTTGTACAGAGCCTATCAGAAGCTCACATTCCTACATAGTCAAGTTACCTGTAAGGGTCTCCTACTCCTGTTTCTCAAGCAGTCCAGAGAAGAGGAGCTGAAGGCCATTTCACCCAGGGGCTGAAGCAGGGAGAAGAGATGGCATCAATGACTCCCTAGCCTGAGGGAAAGGACAAGGACCACACGGTAAGTGTTTCCCAGCCCACCTAGAGAGCATTCCTCACTTAGTCACGGCCTCAGATGCAGCTGCTCCTGCCCGTAATGTCAGAGTTGGGTCACATAAGCTCTCTTTAGCTATAATCCTCCTCTTGGTTACTCTCCCAACTGATCCTGAATTCCAGAGTTTTCCCTATCAATTATCAAAGTTTGCCTAGCCTGCAGTGAAACCCAGATAGGTAATTTTATCTTTCATCTGCCCTCCTTTGGGTGTCTGCAGACAACAGGCTAAGAACAGACGTGAGGGGGCCAGGGCATGACTCACAGTGTTTGTTGGCTGAGCTAGAGAACAAAGGAGATAGGCTTGCGTGAGGAGCATGAGAGTTGTTTGCAGGACACTCATGAAGCATTGGTGCAGGCAGCTGTGTGGGCTTCCCTGGTGGTGTTTGCTCCCAGCAGAACCACCTACAAGCTCCTGAGTCATACACTCCTGAGTCTGCTTCTTCCCAATGGGTTTCTACCCCCACCTGTGTACTTAGAGGGTACAGTGCTGCCTTTTCTCCAGCTTCTATTCCCAGAATGCCTACTCTTACTGGACATAACCCACTCTTCTTCCAAGAGGGACCTTAACCCCCACAAGTCCATTGCCATCTTCTCCCATCACTTCTGACTCTGAACTCATCCCTTATACAGTTACCAGCAGCCCCTTGACATTTCATCCTGTCTGTTCCTGGGGCTCTCCAGCTCTCTGATCACTCTTTCTTACTGCACCCATATCTCCTATCTCACCAACTATTAATAGAAATAAGAGGGAGGTGTGATTAAGAGCACAGACTTTGGAAGCAAACAGATCTGGGCTGGAATTCTGTTTCTTCTGCTTACAGGTAGAGAGATACTTCCCTTCTCTAAGCATTAGTTTTCTTATCTGAAAAATGGGAATAGTGGTGCCTGCCTTCCTGGGGTTTCTATGGGGATTAAATGAGTAATATTTGTGAAACACACAGCACAGCACCTGACAGACTAAATACTTTATTCATGTAGCTGTTATGATTATTGAGAGGTTTACTTGTGAACAGCAGAACAGTGGCCTGAAGAGCTAACTCCACACAGAAGGAAATGTATAGATATGTATCAAATGAATAAATTATCACTTGTCATTAATGTTGCGTGTTCCAGTCCATATATGTTTATATGAATGATGTGCTCATTTAATGCATTCTTATAAACTGTATAATATGTGCCAGACTCAAGAGGAGAAAGGGAGGATAGGAGATAAGAGGATAGGCAGTCATTGCCCCCCCGCCCCCCCCAAGTTTCAAATCCAGGAGAAGAAATGCTGTTCAGGGAATTTCACATTCTTGCTGTTTTCACCCCATAAAATTGTCCTGATGGACATTTGGCATGAATTTTCTGTTTTCAAATGTATATGTAGAATTTGAGTATATCAGGGAATGAAATGTAGATATCATCTAGCAAAATGATACATGACATAATCAAAACATTGATGGACTAGTGGACAAACACCAAATGTTGAGGCCCTGAAATCAAATTAGGCAGCATGACTAGATGTCAACTACCAGACCTGCCTTGTTTTCATGAGATTTGTGGTCTACAGGATTATAAGGCTGAACTTCTTGTCATTTTGGCTGGGATTGTCCATTTAATGTAAAAGGCCTAGTCATGTTCAAGAAACATAGATGAATGATTTTAAGTTGAAGGAATTTGCTTAATTAATTGGATGTCTATTATACAGAGCAGTGTTTCTCAAAGTGTATATTCCTGGGGACAGCAACCAATATTGCTTTTTTGTCCTGATTTCAGCAAGTATCTTCAGTGGATTCTGACACAGATAGTATATACAGACCATAGTTTGAGAAATACTGCTTTAGAAAAAATAGATGGATTGGTTTGTGATGGCCATAGAAATACGGTCAAAATGGGTATAAACAAAACCACCAGGCACTGTGAATGGGAATTGGTGTGAATTTGCACTGTGTGAATGACATTTAAGTGGCATAATGACTTGGGAGTTTGAGTTACATTCTGGATTGTTCCACATTTGCATTTAATATGTTCAAAATGTATGAAATTCATTTCCCTAAGTTTTTAGCTTTATAAACTCAATCTTCATCCTCAAGTGTATCCACAGAACTGTGTTAGTAGAAAATACTGAAAAGACTGCTTTCAAGGAGTTTACAGTTTATTTGAGAGGATAAGCCATGTTCAAAATGTTTTCAAATTTAGCGTGGGTTAGCAGATAATTCATTGCTGGAATGAATTCTAGAAATAATCAATGTAATGTGAATTCAGAAGTAGGAGAGATCTGGTCCAGCTAACAGGTAATGGCAGCCCATGTCCAAGGTAAGGGACTGTATGAGCTCTATAACAGATAAAGGATGTACTTAGGAAGAAATTGAGAATAGAGCATCTTTTGTGGATGCCACAAAACAAATTCCGCAGGAAAGCCCTGGAGAGTATTGGCTTGATGTTTCCATTAGACATTGTTCTCAGAGGGAGCACAACAATCAGGAGGCTTTTCAGAAATTGATGGGGGATTATTTAGGCTTTCACAACTGGGGAGATACTATTGGCATTTACTGGGTAGAGTCTGGGAGTTGCAGTTTTCCTGTAATGTGAGAAGGACACACAAAATAGGAAGTTTTCCTGAGTCCTGGATGATTTTCAAATGTCCTGTTGGATTTTCATTAGGTTAAAAACGTGCATGTGATGATTTTATGTGGAACCTAACCACGATAGATAGAAAGATGATAGATAGATGATAGCTAGATAGCTAGAGATAATACTTTAATATTATTATATTTTCCAGGACTGCAACTACAGAGGGTAGACTATAGTTGATTACCTTCAGAGTTTTACCAAGCACTGTTCACCATTTCAGAAAATCATATCACCAATCACAATAATAATACTGTCATGAAAATTTGAGTTTGACTCTTAGTTTGCATTTGTAGCTGTCAGTCTCATAGTTATTCTATGCATGTATATATGAATGAACTCTCTTAGTTCTTATTTTAAAATGTCAGGTGGAAAGTGAAAGAATAGATCTTATTCTATGAGTAGTCTAACTTAAAAAATCTGCAATGCTTTGATATAAGTAAATGTACTCATTAATATATCTTCTAGTGTACTCATATCTGAACTCTTATGTTTTAAATATATGTAATATTGTAAATTAATTTTCTATATTTCTCCTCTATATTATAGAGAGATCATCATGTTAGTGTTTTTCAAATTGTTGGCTATATTATCAAACATTTGTAATAGAAAAGGGATGTAGGGCCTGATAAGCCCTGGATTAAGAAATCAAAATTTAAGACATTAAAACTCCTGGATTAAGACATCAAACCTGAGAATTACTAGGACATGTTTGCTTAGAGTCACTGGTAGTGGGGGTGGGGTAGGTATGGAGTAGAATTAACCTTTGTCCCACTTTAGACCTTACCTCCCCAGTGCCAAGATCATCAGTGTGCTCAAAGATATCAACTTTTAGTAATTTATTTTAACAAAAGTTATATAGACTTTTTAATGGTTTTTGCAATATTTAAATGATTTATATCTGATATGGATGTTTATGGAATAACAGATTTGGCCGAGGACATGACTGTCATATGGCTTCCTTATCAGCATCCTCAGTGCATCAGAATGTTTTCCTCGTGTTCAAATACCACAGCATCAGAGGGGTCTCCACTGAAAAGGATTATCTGAATAAGCCATTTTGTGATAAGAACACAACCCAACAGTCTTCCCCCGTCAGCCCCCTACCCCAGTTTATGTTCTTAAGCTCTACCGAGTTTCTCTCTCTCTCTTTCTCTCTCTCTCTCCACCCCCACACACTTTATTTATTTTTTTTTTTTACAAACTAAGCAATACTTCTCCCCTAACAGATGGCTGATGCTTCCCAGAACCCCATGCTTCTCCAGAAATTATCCCTCAGGCAAGTCTGAGGTCCACTTAAACCAAACTTTGGCAAGCGGGAGAAATCTCATGTTTCCTCAAAGATATAATGAAACGGCAAGGCATGGGGATAAAAATCTCATATGGTTGGCCCTGGAAGTTGTTCATAATTGTTGTGAGTGATTTGGTGTCAGCGTAAATCCTAGGCTTGGATTCACAGTATCTGAGGACAGCAGCATGTATCAGAGGGACTTGTAAGATTCCTCCAGAAGAAAATAAACTTATTGCTTTCACTTAGAAAACAAGTATATTTTATATGTCACTTTAAGAAACAAGAGGATGAAACCATAAATTCAATAGTGATTGGTTATAAAAAACATAAGCTGTGTATTGCTGTTAGGTGTTTAATAAAAGGACCATGTAGACCTAGTCTCAAATATCCCCCGGTCATTATTTGAGATGAGTTTCTATCTTGAGGAATAAATAACCAGGAAACAGCAAATGTGGTGTTCATTTTATGCTGGGATTGCAGCCAGATGCCATGTTTGCTGCTCTTGGGTCCATAATACCCGTTAAGAAGAGGTTGCTTAGGCCAAAAATGGTATGCAAAATAAATAAATAATCTGACTCGTGGTGAGGGCACAGCTTTGGTCAGTAAAAAACCCTCAGTCATTTTCACTGAGAAAAGGCTTTTCGTGATGTGATACACTCAGGAATTTCAATCCAAGAGTCATTTTAGGATGGTTGCCTGCTGCTGAGTATATCAAATGGACCGACTCGGTTTGGTTTGGGCTTTGGTTTTCTAGGAAGTTGTTTTGGCACCAGGTAGCCATTGGCTAAAATTGTCAACTGGGCAACGTTCAACAATATGGTTATGTTTAAGAGCCTGGGCTTTGCAGGCTAATAGATTTGGGTTTAAAAACACAAGTTCTACTCATGAGTTACGTACCTTCAGGGAAGTTTCTATAAAAGTAACAGAAATGACAACACTGTTTTATGAAAAGTTTGAAACATAAATAAAATTTGAGGAAACAGTTCAATAAACCTCATGTACCCATCACTAGCTTCAAAATATGTCAACATTTTGAGCAAGTTAACCATATAAAATGGGAATAATAATAATTCTCACATCCAAGAGTTCTTATAAGGATTATAAAAAATAATAGTATATATATATATGGCCTTTTAGCACAGAGTCTGGTCTATAATAAATGCTCCAAAATGTTTATTCAATTTTAGACCAAGAATACCCTTGGTTTAAAGATACAACAGTCTATGCTGAATGGAAAGTTGGATCTTTGTGGTTGTGCTGGCATTTAGAATTTCACAAAGTGCACAGACCCTTAGCTTGAAATGGTTAGATCTTATGTTTAAAAAGTAAACCATCAAATAGTGTGGGAATCTGATGCTTAGTTAACCAAGGTTGAGTCTTAGTGAAAATTCCAAATGACTCATGAAAAGTGAAAGGTTTCTTAGGAAGATGACACTGTCCTTGAAAAAAAAAAAAGGGCATAATAAAACAACAAATTTGTGACTAGAAAGTCTTACCCCAAGGAAAGAAGACCAGTTTTCCTCAGGTCTCTAGCACAGACGACCTCACAGTTTATGACAGTCCTGCCATTTCCTTTTGGCTATTCTCAGAGACCTTCATGGCAGTGAGGGAGAACATTCTTTTGGTGCCAGAAATAGTTATTGCTCTGGGGTTAGATGAGAAAGTTTTGCTGAGCTTCAGAATTCAGAGTGATTAATTTGCAGAAAGCTCTCAAGGATCAATTAGATTGGGCTCCCCTACTTGGAGAGGTGGTGGGGAAGACTAGTTTTCCAGAATGCAAAATCGAGCTGGTTCACCCCTGCTGCTTTGCTGAGCAGCTCAAAAAAAGGGATGGTAAAGGGAGAGAGATCATTTTACCCTTGATTTGTAGGGATCATTACAACCTTCAAAGAGTTAATTGGCAGAGTGAAAAAGGGTGTAGAATTTTTAAAATCCAGAACTTGGGTTTTATATTTTGGAGCCAAAAGCAAGTTAATTTTAAAGAGAGAATCATACCATGTAGCACATGCATCTAGGTCTTGGTTCTACCACTTATACTGTGTGACCTTGGACAAACTTCTTAACCCTATCCTAGCTTTAGTTTCCTTGTCTATAAAATGGAGATTATAATAGTCTCCCTCCCATGAAGTTTTTGGCAGGGTAAGAGTGATAACACAGGTAAATACATGTGCATTGCTTTTTATCTATCTGTCTAATATATCTATATCTATCTTTCAATAACTTTAGGGGATACGAATAGTTTTTGGTTACATAGTTGCATTGCATAGTGGTGAAGAAGTCTGGGCTTTAAGTTTTCCCACCACTCCCACTTGTGCACTTTGTGCCTGATAGGTGATATTTTTGTCCCTCTATTTCTTAACCCCCACTTCTGAGTCTCCGATGTCTATTATATCATTTTTTTATGCCTTTGCAGGTTCTTAGTTTGGCTCCCACTTATAAGTGAGAATATGTGGTGTTTGCTTTTCTGTTCCGGTGTTAGTTCACTTAGGATGGTGTTCTCCAATTCCATCCAAGTTGCTGCAAAAGACATCATTTCACTCTTTGTGATGGCTGAATAGTATTCCATAGTGTAAATAACCCACATTTTCATAATCCACTAATAGGCTGATGGGAATCAGGTTGATTCCACATCTTTGCAACTGTGTATTGTGCTGCAATGAACATGTGGGTGCTGGTATCTTCTTTACATAATGATCTCTGTTCCTTTGGATAGATACCTAGTAGTGGAATTGCTAGATCAAATGGTAGATCTACTTTTAGTTCTTTGAGAAATTCCATCATCATCATCATCATCATCACTATTATTACTATGTTTGTAAGTTGATTATTGATATCACTGGATGAAGATATTTTTCTGAATGAGATTTCTGTTGTCATTAACTTGGACATAGGCAGATAACAAACAATGTGGAAATCTTGATGCAGTAAGTACATGTTTTTCTTGTTCCAAATTGCAGAGAATTCATGCATAAAGCACACCTCTTCCTTTCTCCTTGGCATCCAACCTGTTGATTCTTCATCTACTTTAAACAATGAGTCAAGGCCATACCTGGCAGAATGGGAGTTTAAAAATCAACAACAAAATCTATGTCTTTTGGTTTTGATCTTAGCCGAGGGCCTTTTACTAAGTATTCTGAAATGACTTGTTTAATGAATGAATACATCAATGAATGCTATACATTTTCATAGTCTATTTTGCTTATTTTCCCTAGGGAACTGTGTTAAGCTATGCTTTTTTTTCCTCTTATGTTTGTTTTATCTGTACAACCCTAAATCAAGCAACGAGTTCAATTCATGTATTTCCCCCTTGTTTTATAACCCACTTCATTTCTTGATTTTATTTAAACAGAAGCTAAACAAAAAAACTAGAGAGGATTTAGATAAAAGACAACTTCAACAAGCTCGTTTTTGGAAGAGTAAAATATTAGTTGAAGAAGGCACAATCTATGGTGAATTAATTTAAAAGTGTAATATATTTAAAAGTTCTTTAAAGGGGCTTTTATAGAAAAGCCCAAATAAATATTCAGGATTTAAGGATCTCTTTTAGAAACAATACTTTCTTATACAATTGTTTTTCATCTTTGTGCTTTGTGGCTGCTTGACTACCACTATGCTAATAGAATTCTGTGCTCCAGCAGACTATTTTAATGAAATTCCTTAATACAAATATTCTTTTGAACAGTTATTCCTTTACAACCTTATTTTAAGGTAAGTATTGTTATGCTTTTTTTAATCACACATTTAAAAAAATGAGTCTCAGACAGGTTGAACATCTTGTCCAAGGTCACACAGCTAGAAAGTTACAAAGTTAAAATTCATGTCCTAATTTAAAAGGTGCTGAATCCCAAGCTCTTAGTTTGCTGCTGGGGAGATAGTGATTTGTACCAAAAACAAAAAAACAAAAAAGCCTCACATAGACATTCAGACAGATTTCTTTCATAAGTAAAAGACTTGTGAGATCATTAACTTTACGTTGCCTTTACCTCCCACTGACCTAGTCAGCAAATAGTCTCATGAGTGTCCATTCTATAAAGATAATTGGCAAATGAGAGAATTAAGAACAGGATTTATAGCCATATGGTCTTGAGATCTTCTTTAATGAAAAACAAGAGATGGGAACTTTCTGGTTAAGAGACGTAAATTTTTGCAACTATTCTGTGGGTTGACATAACAAATAAATAGATAAAGTATTTAAGGAAACATAATGGGACCAGAAGTCAAATTGGACAGGTAAGAAGAGTAAATGGAAGGTACAAAAGGAAAGCATGAGCTCCTGATTCATTTGGTCATGAATGGGGAGGGGGAATAATGTGTTTGGGCACATTATCACTGGAGGAGGAGGGAGATTAAAAATGATACTAAACGAAACTTGGAGATGAAATACTCCCTTCCCCCAACTTCAGCTGTAGCCTATACCCAAGTTCTCCTCTCCCCCTTTGCCAAATTATCTCCCATCATGGTCACCTCCACATTCTTAATTCCAATAGATATTCTTTAATCTTCACCTTGAATAAGTTGACTTATTCAACTTATTCTGAGCAGCACTTGTATTATTGCCTACTGTTTCTTCCTTTCCCTTGGCTTCTTGGCTCAATTCTCTCCGGTTTTTGCCTAGTGGTCCTAGTCTTTCTCTTTTGCAGGTTCAACTTCTCTTACCCAGCCATTAAATGTCAGAGGTCCTACACCCTCTTCTCTTCTTGTTCTAATTTCTCTGTCTAGTGATCTCATCCTCTCCCATGGTTTCATATCGCACGTATACTGAGATGACTCACAATTTTATCTCTCGTCTTGATCTCGCCACTTAACTCCAGACCCATATATCAACTGTCTATTAACCATCTTTTGAATGCCTTGAAGGTACTTCAGACTCAGCAGGTCCAAAACTGAACTCATGATCTCCTCTCCCTAGTCTGGTTCTCTTCCAGGGTCTCTCTCACTAAACAATACCACTGTCTGTCTAGTTGCTCAAGCAGAAGCCAAAAAACAAGTCTCTCCCTTAACTCCCTGTTCACCACTAAGTCCTGTTGACTTCGCCCACAAAGTCTCTCTTGAATCCATCTACTTCTCTCCATCTCCACGGCCATTCTTGGTCCTTAGTCCATGCCACAATCACCTCTTTTCTGAACACTGCAGCTACTCTCTGCTGGTCTACCTGCAACCACACCTGTCCTCCTTGAAGTCTTTCTCCACCCTGAATCTCGAGTGATTTTCTTTTTTTCAAAGTATAAATTGGATCATGTCACCTCCATGCTTAGAATCCTTCAATTATTTTCTATCCTCTTAGAACAGGGTCAGATATCTACCCCATGGCTCATCTAGCACTATGTAGTCTAAGGCTACACTTCTTAAAATGTAGTCTCAGAATGCATCAGCATTGCCTAGCAGCATGTTTTTAAAATGCAAAACCTTGGGTCCCACCCCAGATCTACTGAATCAGAAACTCTGAGGATGGGGTCCAGCAGATTTTGTTTTAACAAGCCCTCCAGGTGATTCTGATGTATGTACTCAAGTTTGAAAACCACATCTCTAGAGCCTACCTACCTTTCTGGCTATATATGGCTTCTTGCTCTTAAACTTTCAGCCTCTTATGATTTTCTTTCATTCCCTCATTATACATGCTTCCTCCTACCACAGGGCCTTTGCATAGCTCTTCCTTTATCCTTAAACACTTCTCCATCTTTTTCTTCCCTAGTTAATGTCTACTCTTTCCCTCAAGTTTTAGCTCAATAAACTGCCTAGGAGTAAATCCTCCCAATACCATATACTGCTCTTGTGTAGCACTTAAAACAGCTGTATGTTTCTTTCTTTTTTGTGTGTGATTATTGACTAACAGCTGTCTCCCCAACTAGACTATTAACTCCAAAAGAATTGGAACACGATCTGTTTCTGTTATTGTCTACAGTACTAGGACAGAGCCCATACTCAGATAATTGTTGAATGAATGAATGTATGAACAAGTAAACTTTCCTGTTAGACTCAGCATACTGTTTGGGAGCATAGACATCCTGGAGTCCTCATGGTCAGCTCCCAAGCCCTTCACTTTATGGAATGGAGATACCTACCTAATAGAATGGTTGAGACAATTATATGAAATAATACATGGGCCAAACCTATCCCAGGGCCAGGCACATGAGTCTTTCATAAATCTTATCTCTGATCATTATGGTGATGAGGGCTCCATTGTCATTATTATTTTTCCAATTTCCATAATCTCCCTCAATTATAATGGTTGTGTGTGGTTGAAACCAAACAATGTAATTCTTGACAAGAATGTCCACTTTTAAATTCTAAGATGAAAATAAATGTCTGTGCATTCTCCCCATTTTTAAAAAAATCACCACCTAATATATTTTCTCCAGAAGATTCTTATTAGCATCATTGGTTTCTAATACCATTCACTTGTTTATTAAGCAAACAATGAGGGAACACCTGGATGTATTCTGCTAGGTTCTGGGGACGAAGTTGTGACCAAGATGGGCAAGTAGAGAAAGAGATAATAATAGTCCAGCAGGAACATATTTCACCATAATACCAGTAAAAATGATACAGAGAAATATAAGGTTCTATGCATTTGTGAAATTGGGAAATCAATCCTAGCAGAGAGAGGTCTTTCCAACTTGAGGTCTACCTTTGGCTCTCAGGTAGAAGCCTGAGTGTACACCAAACAAGTCAGCTGGGGAACATGGTGGTGTGTGATGCAAACCAAACAGGTGAAACTGATGTTTTTCTCCCAATCTGAATTAAACTGGTCTCTGTATGTGTTATTCTGCATTGTTCCCATATACAAGGTTTCCACAAGAAACAACTAAAAGGGGCGCAAAAGGGAAAGATCAGGTGGGAAGCCTGCATTGTTAAGATATCTCCCAGGTGCTCTCCAAGCACACTTAAGGTTTGAGAACTGTTCTTTTTAAGGCCCTCTGCCTGATTTCCCTTTGGCTGGCTCTGATTTCTTTACCACCCTGAACACCTGGGGTCAAGGCTCTTTTCACAGCCGTTTGAAAGCACTCCCTTCTCTTTCTTTTTACTCAGTTTGATCCAGGCCTTAATCTTCCAACAGCATCAAATATTCTTTGCCATTTGATAAAGCTGGGGATGGAGGGACCCAGAATTTTCAAAAGCAGGTCTTGCTTTACCAGTGGCAATGCAGCAAGTCTTTCAGCGAGACTGACTCTAAATCATCCAGGCTCAATTAGTTTATTTCAAAGAAAATACCCAGGTGTTGTTTGACCTTCAAACATATGGACTGCTGGAGTAAATGAAAGCTTGCCTGTTCCCATAATGCCGGGGGAGCTAGATGGGGTAATTCTTTTTCATATTCATGGAGTTTTGTGGTGGGATTATTAGGTTTGGGCTAAATGAATTATTTACTTTAGTAATATGCTCAACGGTGGGCTGCAGTTGCCTTTGCTGAGGGAAGGACCAGGTTTGAGCTGTCACTAAGTATCACTGAAATAGTGGAAGGCATGTAGAAAAACGGGGCTGTTGTAGGTGGGGCCTGAGCTGCGACACATGGTGGAAGCAGCCAGGGCGTGGCAAGGAGCAATAAGATAGGTGTATGGCTGGCACGTATGACAGTTGGAAGGTATAGGTCCCGAGGACCCGGAGCGACCCTCTTTTCCTTTTTCCAGCAATGGGGGTGACTGCTATCCTTTAAGATTCAGACTCCCGACTTGATACCCTGAGGTTTTCTTTGGTTTTCTAAGATGTTAAAAATTATTGTCCTGTGGCCAAGTGTGTGTTTTTGGAGTTAGGAGGAACTGCTTTCAAACCAGGGTCCCTCCTGCTTGTTAGCTATGTGACACAGGCAAGTTACTTAACTTCTCTGAGACCTCATTTTCTCAGATATGAAATAGCTGATAATTCTTATGTTGGCATTTCGTAAACTACATTTAAATAAGATTGTATTATGCATCCAACTGGAAAAGGATTTAATAGTCAAATACATTTGGAAAACCCTTTAGACTAGTTTCCTCTGTCTTGGATTTTGTAATGCATATTTTCTCAGTAAAGTCCCTGAGAAATTCTGCAAGAAATAAAGCTGTTTAACCCAAAATGTCAAAAAATGTGTTTAAGCTCAAGAACCTTTTTCTTTTCTTTTGTGGATAATGGGGGCAGTATTTCATGAAATACAGATGGCCTCATAAGATAGTTGTAAAGGTTAAATAAGAATTTAAGATAAATGCCTTTCACAGTGACTGATCCATAGTAAGTACTCAGTGGTAGCAGGCATTATCATTGTGTAAATATTATTATTTTATTTATTTATTTATTTATTTATTTATTTGAGTTGTAGTCTCACTCTGCCGCCCAGACTGGAGTGCAGTGGCTGCTTCCAGCCACTGCAGCCTCGACCTGTTGGGCTCCCGGCGATCCTTCCGCCTCAGCCTTCCAAGTAGCTGGAACTACAGGCGCGCGCTATCACGCCTGGCTAATTTTTTTGATTTTATTGTAGAGATGAGGTCTCGCCAAGTTGCCCAGGCGGGTCTCGAACCCGCGGGCTCAGGCAATTCACTCACCTCGGCCTCCCAAAGCGAGGGATTACAGGCTGAGCCACCGAGCCCGGCGTAAATATTATTAATGAAATTTTTTTTGTCTTCAAAACAGAAAACTGTAAATTTGATATACCTGGGTTGTGACCACAGGCACTAACTATGTTAGTGTTTGCCTGTTGACAGATTTCAGCTGTCACAGGTGGCTAATGGTTGTGATTGAGTGCCTACTGTGTGTATTCATTAGGTACTTTAACAGAGTCAACAATATATTTAATGATCCCAACTTCTCGCCAAATTAGGTATTATTCTTCCATTCATAGAAATTGAGACTCAAAAATAAGTGTACTGCCCAAGTTTGTGTAGATACTTAACTGTGGAGTTGGGAATTTAGCTCAGATTTGTTTGGCCCAAAGCCCTTTCCTATTTTCAATTGAAAAATCCTTGGGGGTCTGTGAAGGCTACAGTGATCTGGAGGATATTTGCAGTAAGTCTAATTGAAATTGAACACTTTGCCAACTGAGGCATCACAGGACTAAATATGTTGTGAAGGTCACACATCAGCCATACCAAAAATCTTTCCTTTATGGGATTCACCTTGTTTTCTCGTCTAAAAGCCTTGAACATATTGCCCCCTTTGCTCAAAGCATTCTTCCTGTGCCATCTTCCTTGGCTGTCTTTCATTCCTCTTTCATGTCCTGGGACCTACGTGCTTCCTCCAGAAAGCCATTCCTAACCCTCCAAGTGAGAGCTAATGCCTCTTCCACATATGCCCTTAACACTTGGCACTTGCCCTTTCATGCTCTTTCTCACTGTTACACCTTTCACTCATCTGTTTTTCCCATCACACTGAGCAGGGACCAAGGCTTGATCAACATAGTTTCCCCAAACCATAACACCTTGTACTTGATAGATATTTATTGATGGGATAAATGAAGTTAATTCAAAACAGCTATGGGAAAATTATACCTTAAATTAATAAAGTGTGGGAAGATAATTTATTGAATAAGTATTTATTTCATATGCAAGAGCCTCAAAACATGGTTTCATGGAATTTTTGGCAGTAGGAATGTTGTAAGCTCCATATTAAACAATGCCTGCTACTAAACTATAAGAAGCCTTTGTACTACCATGGAGATAGTTGAAAGAGGCAGCCTGATTTTGAGTCTGTAGAACACTAGACAGCTTTGCAGGTTCAGAAACTCGTTTTTTAACAGCCCCTGAGTTGGAGACAATGGTGCTTATGATTCAGCTCAAAGAAACCAGTTCTCCCTAATGTCACTCGATAATGATGGAGACTACTGTGGAATACCTTCTTTTTACTGTGTTCTAGGTATATTATATATTCTCTCTCTCTCTCTCTCTCTCTCTCTCTCAATCTCTCTCTCTTATTCTTATGGTACATCTTCAAAGTTCTGGTTATTATTCCCATTACAGCTGGAGAAGCACAGGCTCCGAGAAGTTTTGCAACTTGCAAAACACACAGCTAGAAAGTGGTGAAACAAGGATTCAAGTCCAGAACTGTCTGCCTCTGAAGACTATTTTGTCTCACTTAGGTCACCTTGTCATCTAAGACATGTGCTTTCTTCCTCTTCGTGGGGGTTACACTGGCAACGTGATTGTATTGAATAATGGTGAACAAGGTCCCTCTGGAAACTAACTTTCACAGCAGAAGAATGCAGAGTGAACTTAAACTAAAAATCAAGGCAAATGTTGCTTAAAAGCTTTGTACACCCGACTTATTCAGGCTATTGTGTCATCTTCCTCAATGCCAAGAACACTTTGATGGTGACAACAAGGAATAGTTCTTAACATCAGAACAACGATTTCCTTGGTTAATTCTGAATCCACGTTTAGCCTTTGAAATCAAATTCTCCTTAGGTTCCTCTTTTCCCCTCATTTTTTGAGAGTACCTGGTGTTAGGCTTATTCTAATTCAACATTAGTTATGGTTTTGTATGCAGGGAGTCACCCTGGTTTTAAGGGCCTGCCTATCTCAAAAGTTGATGGATTATTTCCTGCAAAGATTTCCATAAATGAATTCTTTGAAGCATTTTATTTTGATCTTACCTACTTCATGGCATATCTGGGAGGCGAGGACGTAGGAGATTGATTCCCTTGAGCACATTCTCAAAGAGTGGCATATTTTCAATCATATATTATGGTAATACCTTGACAAGATAGTTGTTTAGGTTAAAATGAAAAGATGTTGGAGAAGCAACAGATGATAGGAAGCTGGAAAAGATAACCAAAATCTATCATCATTCATGACACATACTCCTCACCACAAAGGTCATAGGTGTCCTTCCTCCATGTTGGTGCTCCCTAATGTCAGGACCTGGCCATGCTGCTCATCCACCTTGTGCAGGTGGTTGTGACTTAGAGGTGCTAATGAGTATCAAGCACCTGGCACAGGGCAGGGCACACAGCACTAAAGCAGTAAGGGAGATTTGTATTCTGTTAATTTCAATTCTGAGATGGTCTATTCTAATTTGGCTTCTACATTCTAAATGTTTAATTGGGTGCTTGAGACTCTTTTTGTCTCACTATACACAGGCCAATTCCTGAAAAAGTGGGCCTTCCTGGCACTCATTCCTAGTTAAATGAAGGAACTCATTTTTCTATCCCTGGGTTTCTCCCCAAGTACAATACCTGCATTTCAGAGAGGGTCGAGAATTTTAACAGACTCCTTAGGTGATTCTTAGCAAATTTTTAGCCTTAAAATGACCATTTGCAAAAGGCTAGGATTCAGAGAAGGAAGAAACTGGGAGGCTATTTAGTCAGTTAATCTCCACCATTTGACAGATGAGAAAACTGAGGCATAAAGCAGCATCTAAGTTGTTGATAGAGCTCAAAGCAAGACCTGAGTGTAGGCTCTTCAGATCTCTTCCAGACTCCTATATCAAAATCGTTTTACTACACTGGAGTTGACATTCCCTTTTTCTGCCCTGGAATCAGGATATAGATCTGTTTCATAAGTCTATGTTTTATAAGGAAGAAATGGCAATATATCTGAGTGCCCCCGGCAGTGCCATCCCCTTTTACTATCAAATAGTAACATCTTAAAATCACAAAGTTTAAAATCACTTTGTGACTCCCCATTGTCTTTGGAGTAAGGTTCAAGTGGATAACAGCCCCTCTCTGTGACTGGCATTCGTCTCTCCCAAGCATCTGTCATTCTTCCCTTCTTCTCTATCTCCTTTTATTCGACTCTTCAGATATTAACTCTTTTTAGTTCAAACAAGCCATATTCCTTCTGCTCAAGGGTTAGCACACATGTTCTCTCTACACTGTTTTCCCTAGCAAAGCTCTTTCAGCTGTCAGGTGATATCCTCCGTCCTCTGGGAAGACTTTTCTGATCTCCCAAGTGTGGGTTAAAGAGACTTCCAGAAACCTACCTGACACCCTGTACAACCCTCTTCAAATTGGTTGACATTGTGTTGCAATTGTTTCTGTACTTTTCTCTTTAAAACATATTTTATGTTCTAAAGGACAGGAAACATGTTTCATGTTGAAATGTACATAGAACACAGTAACTGGTACCTAGGAGACACTCAATAAATAATACACTAAATAAATGGAGGGGTGATCTTCAAGTTCAGATACCAAAATGTTCAACCAGATAATGGTCTTCCTGGAAGAGATGGTAGTGTTGGTAAGTGACAAAAGGTGAGGTTGATTAGGACAAGCTGGGGTTGACATGAAAGACTTTGACTCTGAGTTGAAGATGTTGACCTGGACCCAGTCAATGAAAATGATCCCTCTGAGGCTCATTGATGAGAATATGTGAAGAAGATTCTCATGGCAGAAGCAAGGAGCATCGCTGGGAGTAGAAAGAAGCTAGAAACCACACGAGAGTTATGAGGTGTCTACCTAAGTCCAGTCTCAAGGTGATGAGGGTCTGGAGCTATAAGAATGAGTAGAAATGAATTCATCCCAGAAATGCTGCCATGAAAGAATCAAGAGCATTTGATAGAAGAACAGAGTCAAAAATCATTTCTACAGAGATATTTTCTTTCACAGGGTCATTAATTATTTCACAGACATCGACTGAGGTATAAGACACTGCAGTATACGAGTGAATAAAATAGACATGCTCCTTGGTCTCCTGTAAGGAATTCCAATCATAGATTAAAACAAATAAACCAAACAAGATGTGCCTAATATAACCAGCAGGGAATGAGCTTCATGAATGAAATTAAATAATTCATGTAAAACACATGGCACAGTGCTTGCTATATAGGAAAAGCTCCTCTACTAATCCTCTAATGAAAGTAAAAGCCGTTAAGTGGATCATCATAATGGCTGCTATATATTGATTGCCTATGACATATCAAGTTCTATGTCATGGGCTTTGCTTATATTATCTACTCTTTACAACCACCTTGCAAGCTAGTTATGATTATCCTTTTTCAGATAAGTAATCAGAAGCTAAAATAAGTTAATTATCAAAAATTCCCAGAGCTAATAAGCAGAAAACATTAGGTGTGCTTTATCATTCAAGCTATGTTCATTTCCATTGTTACAATGTGGTTGTTGTCAACCAGCGTTATCACAGCCTGCTTTATGGTGAATCTGACAGGCTCTTTAGACTTAGCTATCCATTCAGCTACCTGAAATAATATGCAAGTATTAAGGAGCAAATGGAAGCAATTGCATATGGCTGGTCACCTACATCCAGGTATGACCAACTGTGTGGTTCTTTCTGCCTTCCAATGGACATCTTTGAACTGAGGAAAATTAAGTAGTGTCATTTTGTGACTCTTTGAAGAAAGCATTTATTCCTGTATTTTAAAACTCTGAGGCCATAGAGAGAGCAGCTATAGTTTTGTTCAAGTCAAATTCTGGGTGTTTACAGTGTTAGGACAAAGAGTATAGGCTTTGCAGACCCCGCCGAAGTCCTGTCTTTGCCACATACTAGACTATGAAATTGAACAGGCCACTTAGTGCACTCTAAGTCATATTCTCATTATATATAAGCTAGGAAGAAATAGGAGGATCAAAACAGCAACTATCTCAGGATTTAGGGTTGAATGCATAAAAGTGAAGTGTGTTCTTAACTGGTGGTAATTTTGCATTTATAGCCATGTCTGGAGACATTTTTGGTTGTCCCAACTTGGAGAGTGCTACTGGTATCCGTCTGGTGAGTAGAAACCAATGATGCTGTTAAATATCCTACAGTGCAGAAGACATCCTCTTCAACAAAGAATTATCTAGCGCAAAGCATTAATAATCTCAAGGTTGAGAAACCCTGGTATATATCTAAGGAACACTTGGAAAATTCCCTTGGAAACACTGAGATATATGATACCCAGAGGAAAATACATCTGGGGTACTAACTAAATATTTCGCTTTTCATCTAAATATTTTGAAGTCACGAAAAATATTTTTTCATTAGTCCATTTGGGGTGTGGGGTGGTAAGGTTCTTTGTCAATTGTTGAAGAGTTTCACAAAGCTGAATTTGCAACAGACTCTAAGTTCTGTTTCATTTCAGGAGTGGCTTACCATATAACATCACTTTGGGAAAGGGAGTTTTATTTGTTTTTATGTATTTTTTTGTAACTTAAAAGCATCTTGAATTATTAAACCAGTTATTTTCCAGGCCTGCAAATGTTTTCAGCATGTTGCCCTAAGTTTTCCTGAGTCAGCACATAGTATTGTGTCTTGGAAGACTTCACTCAGAACCGTTTCCTTAAGATGTTGGTATTTTTCTTTTGGATTGTGATATTTGGAGTGCTTACTCTGACCAAAGACAGTTTATTTCTCTCAGACCCCCACATTCAAGTCCTGGTGGGAATTCTGCTCAGGGTGAAAAGTTATGCACCATAATTTCAGGCTAAAGAAACAAGTAAAGAAGCGGTCATCTAATATTTTCCCCTGATGCGCTGAACTCTCACTCACTTCTAGCCAGCAGCCAAACCATAAGGTAAATCCTCCAACTCACATTTTATGAGACAATAAGAGAGTACTTTCAATTAAAACAAAAAAAATCTTTTTCTGCTTCAAAACCAAATGCTTTTACAAGAGGCAGGAAAAGAAGAAGGAAAAAAAAAAAAAACGTACCCGAGTCAAATTGATGAAAACCAGTCAAAATATGGCCTTACTGTGGCAGATACAGCTCTCCTGGCTGGTCCCAAAACACAGACGTCGTCTTCAGACACCACTGACAATACTGATTGAACTAGATTTCTGTGCCAACTGCTTGAAAGCTGCAGTCCTGCACCACACATTTCCTGAGATTGTTGAAAATGATCAGACCTGTTTTGTTCATTACCAGAAGCTGAAAAATGACTTGCAAAAGAGGCTGAAAGGTTTTTGACAGTCAGTACAGGCTGACGTTTAAACAAATGTCCTCAAAACTCTCGAATACATCATCATGTAGGGGCCCAAGCCTTGGGGAAGGCATTCTTCATGATATCTTCATGGGAGTTTCTCCTGAAATCCATTGGCCCTTAGAGGATGGATCACTTCTCATATTAATTTGCTCATTTAGTGTACACTCAGCTCATATGATTTGCTATTAAGGAGCATATGTGTTCTTGATTTTTATTTTTAACAATATTTACTGATATAGAGGCAAGAGAATTTTTCTCCTCTCAGTGTCAAGAAATCTTAATTCTGTATAATGAAATCATCAAATTATACCCTGTGAGAGATGAAAAGGACACAGCTCATTTTCATGCTCAGTTTTACAGATCCAGAGAGGCACCCGAGATACCCAAACTAATTATGTCTGAATGGGGAATCACAGGGCCCCAGCCAAAGGTCTTTGTGCTGTAATGCACATGGCACCTGAGGTCTTACTAACATTAACTGTTCTCTTTGTTTTCATCTAAAACTAGACTGCCCAGCTCTTATTTCTCCTGATATTCCCAACAGTTCATTTATAACCCCTGTCCTCTTCTCCCCCATCTGACTTTGAAGAACCAGAATTCATTTAGGCTTTGATTAGTGGTAATTATTTACCTGTCAGACCCCAGCTGGGCTGCATCACCAAAGCTGAGTCACTTAGCTTTGCTTCCAGTGACTGCTTTCAAACAATTAAACCAGCGAAGCACCTGTGTAAATATGTAATATCTGGCGATAAGAAAATGATTAGGCAATAGAACCTGAACTGAACTGGTGAAAAATCGTGAAGTCCCCCCAGCCCCCCTGGAGCTTTTTACACATTCCTGTAAACATCTCCAATCTCAAGAACAAGGTTGGGTTATTTTCCCACTCCTGCACCTTGTTTGTTTGGAAAATATAGCTAATCTGATATCACTAGATTTGGTTTGTTTGCAAGCATTAAAATTTTTAAGGGAATCATTTCTTGTGTGAGCTGAAAGAGAAGTTGAAATAGGGTGAAACACTAGCCAGTAATTTTCTTTTTCAAAGCCAAAATGTCTATTTCAGTAGATAAATTGACTCTTGAAACTCATCTTGGACAATGATAGCTGTCCTCATTTGTACTGAGGACTTCTGTGGTGGGATTTCAAGGGTAGGACAGAGGAAAGAGCAAGAGTTTTGTAATTAGGTAAACCAGGGGTTTGAATCCGAAGTGTATCATATTGTAGCTATGCAACATTTGGCACATATTGAGGCTAGATTCCAAATCTGTAAAAAGGACACAATTCCTAACCATACCTGCCACGCCACGTGTTAAGTGCCGAGCGAATATTCACTTGGTCCCTACTCCATGATAATAGACCAGAAAAATCCATTCTCTTTAGTCAGCTCACCATTCAGTAAGCCAAAGTCTCAGACTGTTGGTGATTTTTCAAAATTACTTTCTGGTAGAGAACACCTTTCAGCAATAAGTGGTACCACCAGAAAGTGATTCTATAATTTCCTTCTTATCTTTGAAATGATACCCTAGATTATTGTTGTCATTTGTTTCTTCTTTAACAGAAATTAATGCAGACTAACTATAAGAAAGATCTTTTCAGTTCTATAGTTGGACATAGAAAAATATTGACCCTACTTGACCATTAGGTTAGGTTGTTACTATTTCAACCTGACTGGTATTTTTAGCTGAAGGACATCTCCAGGTGGTACTTTCTGGACCCATTCCTATTGTGTTCCCTTGGCATTTATGAGCATCATTTTATGCAAAGCTCAATGCCCTTCTTCATCTCTTCCTAAGCTCTGTGATCTTGGACAAGCTAATTTTCTTTGTGCATTAGTTTTTTCAACTATAAAATGAAAATAATGAATGGGTAGGCTTATTCAGAGAATTCAGTAAGTTATATGTAAAGAACTTAGAACAGTGATTTGAACAGGGAAAACAGCCAATAAATGTTAGTGTAGCTGTGGTTACTATTACTACTACGACAAATATAGGCAGCTAACAAGAGTTGGTCTTCTGGAAAAAGCCTGCATGCACAGCACAGTATTCAAACTCAGTCAAATCTTCCCTGACTTGGGAAAAAGATCACTTAACAATTTAATTTTCTTTCGTAAAAGTCATGCTTAATTTCATTTAGCTTGAATGAAATGTTTTATTTATGGTTTCTGAATAAGACAATGAAAAGTGAGAAGACCTTCAATGGAGTGTGTTACTCAGTTATTCCTATAGGCAGGTCCAATTGCATTTAGATCTTGAGTCTAAAATTAAATAATCACTGACTTCAAGATGATATATTTATAAGAGTAGGCAAGGGAATAAACAGCAAAAGTTGTGAAAAGTAGGTTTATTTATTATCACTTTTTAAAACGTTTTATTTATTTATTATTTATTTATTTATTTTAAATATATGGGGTACAATTCAGGATCAGGTATACAATTGGTCATCGTACAGGTAACGTTTGGGCCTCCCTTTGGTTCCCACTTCATCTGGTTTGAGATCAGGTACGCTTATTGATGTTATGTGCTCCCCACCGCGCCCCCCCCGCCTCTTCCCCACCCCCACCCCCAGCAGTGTCCCACTACTACCAATTCCTTTTTATATGGCATTATGGTAAATGTTCAGGGTCCACTTATGAGTGAAATTATCTACTTTTAAAATCAATATTTTGAAACAGTATAGAATGATTTAGGATATAATCATATCTCATTCTGCTGAACTAAGTATCTAAGTTGCCTGGAATTACCTGGTCATTTTGATGGTATCTTCTTTTTTTGGTGAGCCCTTTGCTTGCTCTTAT
>CAUYQG010167077.1:0-13041 GCA_963574415.1 Tarsius wallacei
TCATAATTTTGTCTTCTTTATGACTGTGTAATATTCCATCGTATATATGTGCCATGTAAGACCTCAAACTATAAGAAAGTTAGAAAATGCAGGAGACACCCTTATGGAAATTGAAACTGACAACCAATTCCTGATCAAAACCCCAAGTGCCCATGCCATAACAGATGAGATAGACAAGTGAGACCTCATCAAACTGACAAGCTTCTGCAAAGCCAGAGAAGCCATCAATAGAGTGCACAGTGCACAGACTGGGAAAAAATATTTGCCGACTGTATAGCTGACAAAGGAACTCCGATACGCTGAAAAGAAAAAACAAATAGTCCTATTACAAAGAGGGCAAAATATATGAATAGACACTTCTTAATAAAAGACATAAAAGCAGCTGACAGACACATGAAAAAATGCAAACAAATGCACATTAAAAACAGCAGAGATATCACCTAATTTCAGTCAGGATGGTCGTCCTCAATAACTAAAAAAACAACAGGTGCTGGAGAGGATGCAGGGAAAAGGAAACACTTCTACACTCTTGGTGGGAGTGCAAACTAGTACAACCTCTGTGGAAAACAATGTGGCAAATTCTAAAAGTTCTAAAAATTGGCCTTCCATACTACCCTACAATCCCCCTTCTGGGAATATACCTGGAAGAACTCAAATCGCTCTGTGAAAAAGATACCTGCACGTGCATGTTTATTGCAGCATAATTCACAATAGCAAAAACATGGAACCAATTGTGGTGTCCATCAAAAGAGGATGGGATTTTAAAAATGTGGTACATATATACCACGCGTCTATTATTGCTTTTGTTGCTTGTGCTTTTGAGGTTTTTTATTCAAAAACTTGCCAAGACCAACATCATGAAGTGTTTCCTCTATGTTTTCTTCTAGTAGTTTCATATTTTGATTCTTGCATTTAATTAATCAATACATTTTGAGTTGATATTTGTAAGTGGTGAGAGATAGGGACCTAGTTTCATTCCTCTACCATTTATTGAAGAGATACTCCTTTCTCCATTGTGTATTTTTGGCACCCTTATAAAAAAGTCAGTTGGTTATAAATATGTGTATTTATTTCTGTGTTCTCTATTCTGTTCTATTGGTCTACATGTCTGTTTTTATGCCACTACTACCATGCAGTTTGGTTACTATTGCTTTGTAGTATATCTTAAAGTTAGGTAGTGCTTTGCCTCCACCTTTGTTCTTTTTTATCAAGATTGCTTTAGCTATTCAGAGTCTTTTGTGGTTTCATACAAAATTTAGAATTTTTTTTCTAGTTTTGTCAAGAATGCCATTGCTATTTTGATAGGAATTGCACTAACAATATTAGTTCTTCCAGTCCATGGACATAGCATATCTTTTCACGTATTAGTATCCTCTTAAGTATTTTTTGTAGCTATTATAAACTTGATTGATTTTGTGGTTTCTTTTTTCAGTTAGTTCACTATTGTTGTATAGAAATGTTATTGATTTTTTATATTAATTTTGTATCTTGCACCTTAACGTAATTTGCTTATTAGTGCTAAATTTTTTTGATGGCATGTGTAGGGTTTTCTATATGTAAGATCATGTCATCTGCAAACAAGGACAATTTGACTTTCTCCTTTCTAATTTGGATGCCATTTAGAACTCTTTCTTTCCTAATAGCTCTGACTGGGTCTTACAGTACTATATTAAATAGAAATACAGTGGGCATGTGTCCTGGAGTTGGTCTGCTCATTTGTCATTTTCCAGGGGTTCTCTGAATCTCTTGTATTTGAATGGTCATGTCACTGATAACATGAAGGAAGTTTTCTTGGATAATTTCCTGGAATGTTTGTTCCAGTGTGGTCTCTGACTCTCTTTCTGCCTTAGGTTCAGTCTCTTGAAATAATATTTCATTTATTGAAGATTTTGCTTTGCCCTTTTAAGCTTCTTTTATATGTTTTTGACATTTTGGGATACTTCTATATTTTGGTCCTAAAGTTCTGAGATTCTTTATTCTGCATTGCTAATTCTGCATTCCATGACTACCAGTTTGCTATTTATTTCATTCACTGTATTTTTTGTTGTTGTCATCTCAGTTATCAATTCCTTCATTGTTTCCTCTTGCCTCTCCTTAATTCTATTTATTCTGTCTATTAATGTCTTGATATCTGGGTTTGTGAAATGAGACCAGTCATTCTGGGGGCTCTTCATTGTTTGCATTCCAAAGTCTGTATTCTCAGTGTCTGACCTCCCAGGAGTCTGTGTGAGACCCATATTATTCTTTTTGTTTTTCTTCATTTGTGTAGATTTTCCTACCTCCTTTGTTTCCCTTCTTCTTTAATTTTGTTGTTCAAGGATGGGGATAACTTTTATTTCTGTTTGCTCAATCTCCTATTCTTTCTTATGTGGATCCTCTGGCTTTGTTCAATTCTGAAGCTGGACTGTGGTGGGAGACTATACTTTTTGCAGTTTTGAGATTTGATGGGGGAGCTGTGGTTCAGAATCTATCTGCAAATTCCATATCCACTGACAGGTGTGTGGAACCTCTGCAACCCACTCCCCAGTGTCTTACAATCTATTCATGCAGTGGGAGTATAGGTCTGCTCCCTGAATGCAAAATGAAGTTTAAAAAAGGAATAGAATGGAAAAAGAAAGAAGTGGGCTGTGAGATGAAAGTGGAGACAGAGCAGTAAGAGGGAAACCAGTCAGATGTACCAACTACAAATGAAAAGAGACACAAATAAAGACAGTGAAAAAAATTTTTTTTAAACTAAAACATTCAGACAATCATACAAACACACAAACTTACACCCCCCCCCACAGATATATTCTCCCTCTATAATCTGCATACACAGACAGGAAGTCTAAAAAAATAGTAATTAAATAACAGAAACAAAGCAAGTATGAAAATGTTATCAAAAACTGTAAAAGAGAAAATTAAAACAAAACAAACAAACAAACAAAAATGAGCAAAACAAACAGACAAAAAAAACTTGCTCTGAAGTGGCTCCTGTAAGTCCAACTTCCTTTCAGCTCTGATCTCCAGCCCCTCCCCTCTGCTCTTAGGATAGGCCAATAGGGTTGCTTTCAGCATGGGTCAGATGACCCAGGCCTACTGTGGGAGGAGGGTGGATCAGAACTGGACTCACCTGACTTGCTGCCTGTCAAGTCTGTCACTCATATCTGACCTGTCTGTGACAGATCCAGCATGGGGGAGAAGCCTCTGTCTCTTTGAGTCTGATGAGATTACCTTAGGTCCCAAGTTGGAAGGTGGGTGGAGCTGGACAGGGCAATGCAAGTCTCTGTCTGGTCCTGGGACAGAGAAAATGTCTGCAGCCAGTGTTTTCTCACAATGGGTGGCCCTCCTCTCCAGCTCTCCCCGGTTTTCTCTCTTCACAGATCAGATTGGGGCTCCAGTCACTTTGCTCTTGCAGGTTATGGTGTGGGCCAGGCACCAGGTGATGAGAATCACCTGAATTCAGCAAGCTCTTCTCAAAAAAGTCCCAAGAATGGCATATGATCCTGCTTGCCAGCAGCTCCAATCTCAGGGTGGTGGGGGGGGTTGCAGTCACCTCCAGAGGAGATCCCTGGGTGCATGAACCCAAGTCTCCCCTCAGAAGGACTTTCACTCACCCACCAGCAAACCCCTACTAATGCATAGAGTCTTTATGGATGCTGGCTTTTGCAAAGATTCTCACAGTCCAATCTGTCCCATCCCCATCTTGCCGGAAGTCTCTATTTATTTAATTTTTAATGTTTGCTCATCCTGAAAGAGGAGTGACTTGTAGCTTGGTTTGATATGGACCAGTCAGGATTGACATTGCCTTGATCAAGTTGTCTTCTCTGATATTTGCTTTTCATAAGCTCACTCAATAACAGTCATGAGTGAAGATTTTATGCATAGTTCTGGATCATGCTTGGGACATAGACATAGACACATTGGGTTCCTGCCTTCAAGAAACCTGCCATCTGGTCAGTCTGAGTGTCCACACATAAGGGTGGAAGAGTGGCCAGGAGGAGAGCTTTGGCTGAAGGCCCAAGGATTCTGGAGCTGCACATGTTCACATAGGAGAAAGCCTGCTGATCAGGGCAGTACTGACCAGAAGTGCACAACTTCATGAATCTTGGTGCTGTCATTCATTCATTTCACCTGTCAGTGCAGAACACTGAGAACCATGTGTGGCATATGAGACTTTACTTTCATTCATCCATTCATTCATTCAGCAGCACAGGAAGGTGCACCTGTATGGGCCAGGTCTCAGGCTGACTCTGAGGGAGGCTGGGAGCCCTTTTCAGGGCTGTAAATCTGGCAGTCCTATTCTGAAACTCACATCCAGTCAAGAAGCTGGGCACATTGATGGTCACAGTACAGTTCTGAGGGGTATGGTATTGATTTTGGAAGCACGCAGGAGGGACACCTAATGCCTCCTGGGGGTTGGGAAGGGGCTCCTGGAGGAAATGGTATCTAAGTAGAGCCTTGGAGGGTGACTAGGATTGGACCAGGCAGGAATGTTTACATACTTTGCAGGGCTCAGTGCAAAATAAAAACTCAGGGCCTCTTTTTCAAGGAAGGAAAAAAATTGCCTTTAAGGATACTAAAATATAAAGATTTTCCTTTCTTCCAGTCTCCTTTTAGACTTATCATGGTATTTTAAATTTGCTACTTAATGATGTTGTAAATAAAGAAAATGAAAAACTTTAATTGTTAGTGTGAATTTTGCCATTCATCTTTACATTGTGTAGTGCCATTTTAACTCATAAGTGGTATCCATGAAACAACACAACTTGTATTCTGTATCTCTTGCATTCATGTATATTTTATTCTCACCAGAACAGTGGAGACCTTCAACTGATTTTATTCTGATTCTTGTCACAATCACTCCTTGTCACTCACACTCTCTCCCATCACCTTCTGAATAGTGAGGAAGGACTGGAAGGAACAGGATTCCCGATAGACCTATCTCTTCCTTCCTTCTGTGTCACTTTTTCAGTGTAAATGGCTGGCTCACATAGGTGTCCTCTTTGTGCGTTGAAAGGTGGCTCTGGTTTGAGGGGTGAGTGTGGATCTTCAGTGTGTCAGCACCTGGCTGTCTCGGCTGTGGACAAACCATGTGTCCTTGTGTTCAGTGTCTCATTGAACCCACTCACATTCTGGGTTCACCAGAATTCGGTGCTTATGGAACAGCAGACACGAGTTCAAACATAAAAATTAAGAATTTCAAGATGGTGACAGGAAAGCATTAAGCAAAGAGTACAGCCCCTCTGAATGTGGGGCCCATGTGACTGCACAGGTCACATGACACCTGGGCCCTGTGGTTAGGTGGAGAGATACAGCAGGAGGAGATAGCTCCAATGCCCCAGTGCCCACTCACACTCTGTGTCTTCCTTCTGCCATTTATAGGGACTGGGACTTCCTGTGCTCTGATGCCTTCCTACTTCCCCTCCTCTTGCCTCCACCCACTCTTCACTGCTCTTCCACAGCTCTGGGAATCTCCAGAGCTAACTGCTTGACTCTGGGGATGTTGGGTCCCCTGCAAATGGGCCTGACAGTTGGTCTGCCCTGGGAGTGCAGCAGTAAGTGGGATAAAACCTTGTGGCTGCTGCCTACCTGGGTTCCTGACAGAGGGCTGGGGGAACCTGACCAGAGTGGGGGGGGTCTCTCCCATGACTGACACCAAGGCTGCCCAATAAGGGAACTGAGCACAGCTCTGCCACACCCTACACAGTCACCAGACTGGCCTCCCTGTCTCTCCCACCATCCCCCTGTCCTTCCATCCTGCAGCCAGGGCAGCCTTTGAAAACACACATTTGCCCAGCCTTGACTTGCCCATAGGAGCTGTCATGCTTGGCTGGTGTGAGAGGATCCTGACAGTCAGTCCTCGTCCACCTCTCCAGTCTCATCACTGAAATGTCTTTCTGATTGTATGACCTGGGCAAGTCCCTTCAGAAGGAGCATCATGACCTCTGCTGCCAAGTATCTTCAGGTCCCACAAGTGAGCTGCTGTGGACAGGTTTCTGGGGAGCACAATACTACTTGAGTACAGGGAGCTGGGCCCTGACTTCTCGCTGTTCTGCTAAAGCCACAGGGAGTTGGGCTGGCTCCCACACATCTTGTAGAGAGATTAGAAGCAACAACACATCTGGTGAGTGAAGCAGGGCTGGGAGGAAGTGGGGGACAGAAATTCACCTTTGGCCAGATACCTGGCTTGTCCTTTAGTCTGGGCTGCTCATAATGAGTCATTTTTAGTTCTCTGTGGAGTGACCCAGGCTGCACTGAGGTTTCAGAAGACCTGGAGCACTTCTTGCCTCTCCAATCAAAGCAGATCTATTTCTGGTAATTTAATTTTGGATTCTCTGCTCCTGCCATGGGAAGGAAGGTAGGAAGGCTGTTTTGGTATTTGGCCCGGGAGAGAAACTGGATTGTCCAACTTTTCCAACTGTGGCCCCTTAGGGGAAACTGCTCTTGGCCACTTACCTGTGCTACTCCTACCTCCTTCCAGGTAGGGGATGGAATCTGGCTCAGCCAGGAAGGGAAGCCTTTTGTTAGACTGAAGGAACTGAATTGCATTTGCAGAAGAGCCATCAAGTCCTGTGTAAGTTCAAATTCCTCAGAAGGATGGAGAAGGATGGAGACCAACAAGCCCAGATCAACAGTACCTCTGTCCCTCCCAGAATCAAGTGATGATTCATGGAGATAACAACTCAGCCAGGGCCAGCCAGCTCAGTACCTGCACATGACACATGTAAATCTTTCTTACAATTAACTCTCACAAACGTGATTTCATTTATGCTGAGTATACTGAGTTCTATTGATTTTACTTTACACAATTAATTACAAAGCAGAGGAACCTGCTCCAAAGTGAAGGCAACACAGCTTGTGAGTGTATCCATGAGAAAATATATTCCTACAAAACATGCATCTCACTAAAATTAGATATCTGCAGCCATACATAGAATGTTTGACATATTATATTGGTAGATGCCTTCTCATTTGGACGAAAATATCTATTAATAATTAAAATTCCTAGTTATTGATTTTTATTTTTTTCCTTAACTTCCTTTCTCCTCTTTAGCAAAATTATTCAGAAACCTTTTGGGTGTGTATTGGCTGATTTAATTAACTTTCCTTCCACTCCCCCAAAAGATCACAAATAAATTCTTCCAATAGACATCAAAAAAGTTTCAATTAGAAATAATAACTTCTTATCAATCAGTGGGGCAATTAAAGTGACAAACCTTGATAAGATACTTATCTTAAACCTAATTCACAAGGTAGCTAAGTTATCTCCAAATTAACCTGCATTGAGGAGGGTGGGAGAATAGGTCATCTTGAAACAAAGTTGAAATGATGAACCCCAATACCTCTTTATGTCCCTAAGAACTTTTTGCCCTCACCAGAAGAACTTATTTTCAACTTAGTCAAGAAAACTAGGAAGAAAAGACATCCTTTCCAAATGCATTTATTCCCAATTCCTTCATTCTAAAACCAAGAAGGAAAGGGGCTTTAGATCTTTGTTCAGGGAAGTTAGAGGCATCATCCTTTCTTGGATCTTAAGTCTCATTTTACCACTGAATGCACTATTTTCAAGACCAAGAGGAGAGGACTTTCACAAGTTATTTTACATAACTTTTAATAAGCCACTTGCTTTTTTAACTAAACTCTCTCGCTGATACAGTATTATTTCCACTTTAATCATTATGTGGAATTTATCTTCCCCCATGCATCATTGCATATTTTTTTAAATGTTTTTGCTTTAGATAATTTCATTCTCTGCTGCAACAAAAATCCCAATAAAAATTTCATAGAAGTTTCAGTTCATCGTTGACCTGCACACATGAGAATAGTTCACTCTCAACATTCCTTCAGAATATGGGAGAAAATGGGAGCCATATGGGAGCCATATGGGAGAAAATATGAACATCATTAGCAAAGAAAGATCCTCCAGGGATGAGTTTGGGGTGGGTGTAGTGGCGGAGGCCATGTAGGAAAATTTTCTCAAGTGTCCAGGGTTATTGGAAGGGTGTGCTCAGCCTCGCTCCTGCAAAACATGGGTAAATGCTGGCACCCTGGATTCCACTCTAGAGAAAACTTATATGGGAGTTATCCAAGCACAGCCCAACTCAGAAATGGAGGCACCTGGAAGAAAAGGGGAAGCTGCTGAATCCTGATACAGAATGGCCTTGCAAAAACGAGCAGGACCAGCTGATAAATTTAGCTGCAAATAGAGACAACAGTGTCAGGTTAAAGGGTCAGAAAGATAAAGGATCTGCCACTCAGGTTTGTGGAGAGGGTTCAGAAAAATAGAAAATTTCTTCTGTTTTATTAGAATGTATACTAAAATATAGGAGAAAGTCTTATCTCTTTTCTCTCGCAGTTTTCCTTATTTTTACTTTTTGGCAAGGCCCTAGAAGAAGCCCCATTGCCTCTTTGAGATTAAAAAAAATACTATCTGGCAGGACCAGGGGCAGAAGCCTCCCTTCCCAAAACCAAGCATGAATTGCATCTGAGCTCATTCAGAAGTGCCACATCTCATCATCAGGCACTGATATTGATTAAAATTACAGTAAAAATAAATTTTGCCTTCCCCCTTTCCTTCTTTTATGTGCATTTATTCTAATGAGTGCATCTAGAATAAAAATAAATAGGGAGGAGGATGTGAGCCAATACAAGGAATGTGACACCATCTTAATGTATCATTAAGTCAGACTTTAAAAACAAAAATAAAATCCTACATGGAACACCTAACCAAGTGATTAAAATAGGTAGAAAATCAACAAATCAGTCAGTCCTTGCAAAAGACTAATTGTAACAGTGAAAAAAATCAGAAAAATATGAAAGCAAAGTAATATTACCCCAAGAATGGAAACTGAGATTTGATTCTTTAAAGTATGACTAAGATAATCTGGCTTGACCACTCAATGTGAAAGAGAAGGTGTATTATGAGAATATTAACTTGTTTTTAAAAGGCAATTATCATCATTTAAAAAGACAATTATCACAGAAAAAGCCATATTTTTCCCAATGCTATGAGCTATTGTGCAAATTAGATTAAACCATTTGAGAATCCAAGGTATTAGAAATTTTAGCCCATAAGAAAGACATCCCTATGTGGAGGTCTCAAGAGTAGGAGAAACCGGTGTCTGGGTTAACATGTGCAGGTGCTGCCATTCCCTCCTTCCCTGATGAGGGTGCTGTTGATACCATCTCTTCCTGTCTGATGGCTGATGGTTCAGGTCCTCATACTGATCAGTGGCATTCTAGGAAGGAGGGTCAGTAGTGACTTCATTTCTGTAGTGATATTTTCCATCTGTGCTCCTCCCTGGGTTCCTGAAGCCTGAGCTCCTTACACCCAGTCTTCCCTGTCATGCACCCAGCCCCTCCCATATAGACCCACACTGCCTTCCATATCTCAAATGTTTTATCCTCTTAATTGAATCACTTAGGAACCCTAGCCATTGTCCTTGCTTATACACTCAGATATCCTGATGACTAAAAGCCACTTTCCTCATCTACCACAACCTTCTTTCTCAGTCCTTCTCTAATGTTGGTTTTTTAGTTTCCAAGGGTTTCTCACACACTTGGCATTTAGTTCCTTTGACCCTTTCACCCAACTCAAACCTTTCAAACACAAGTGTCTCATTACTGACCTTTAAGTCACTGATTCTTTGAAAATATTGACTCATCCTTTCATGAATAGACAGGATGACTCCACATTTTCTTGTTTGGTCAGAAATAAGAACCAAAAAAACATTAAAAAGTCTGTTGTCCAGTGCATCATGGGAACTATGATTATAAAATATAATACCCCTGGTTTCTGGAAGTTTGTGATCTTGAATAAGATGCAACACAGGTATACAAAACAACTACTACAGAAATATAACTCAAGTGTATCTGTCAGATTACATGTTCCTTGAGATTTCAGAGGAAGAGGGTGGCAAGAGGACTTGAAGACCTAAGCTGGGTCTGGACAATTTTTTATAATATTTTTTTAAAAATATAGTATTTAAAGGAAAATATAACAAGATGGGATTCCAGACAGATGCATAGGCACAAGATAGTTGAGGTAGCAAGGGTTATAGTGACTCTCCATAAGTACGTTCACTAAAAGTGACATTCTTCCAACATTTAAAAAAAGTAATATGCATTTATCAGGGTCTTTAATACTGTAATAAAAGACATTAAGGAGATCTCATAAAACAAAGATTATCTGACCTGAAGTGAATTCAGTCAAAGGACAGCACATGTATTGGCTCTCATTCCATTACCAATGAATGGTGAAGATGCTGCCTCTTGACATGAACTGTCCCAGGTCACTCTTCTGTATTACATCTTAGCATCAGTTAAGCAAAATGTGAGAAAAAAAGGAAACTGAAAATAAATAAATAAAGAATTATGAAGTGCTTCTAGGGCACAGGCCATTCTTTCTTGGATAAAAGATTTCATGAGGAAGTAACAGAGTAGGAAAGAGTGTTTTGTGACCAACATTTTATTTTCACTTAATTTGACTATATGAAAATGAATTTTCACTTCAGATACTGTATGTTTAGCTGTAAAATTTCCATTTATTTTTATTTTTGTAACTGCTATTTCTGTTGAGATTTCCCCATGTGTTTCACTCATTATAGTCACTACTTTAAATCATTGAACACACTTATTATACTAGCAAAATTCCTGTTTGCTAATTCAAATGTCATTTCTGCGACTGTTTCTATAGACTCTTTTTTCTTGGTTGTGGGTCACATTTGCCTGCTTCTTCACTTGTGTAGTAATTTTATATTGTGTGCTAGACACTCTGAATGCTATGTTTTTGAGGGTCTTCATTTTACTTTTTTTTAAGAGTAATGGATTTTATCAAGTTACTGGTGGGTAAGATTGATCTTATTGAGTCTGGTTTTAGACTTTATTAGAGTGAGTCTGACGTTTCCTTTGCTCTTTGGCTAAAGAAGCCTTATTCTTAAGTCATAGCTTTTTCAGGAATCTAAAGTGAATGTCTAGAGTGTTCAGCAAGATCACTTTACTCTAGGTGGTCAGAACTCCAAAGTTATCCAGTACATGTGAACTCTAGAATCTCTGTTTAGCTCCTCATTCAATTTCCCCTATGGCTGTTCTTTGCCAGGCTTTGGCATTTGACCAAAGATTTAAAATAACTCATGTGCAGATTTCTGGGACTCCTTCTTTGGCAATTTTTTTCTCTCTGTTACCCTAGTCCTCAAAATCTAGCTACTTTGCCAGCCTTTCCCTGTGATCTGGGCTTCCTCCACCCAGAGAAACTGCTGCTCTCTAAGCTGTACTTCTTTAAGCTGCATTTTGAAGAAAAAAGAAAAAAGAAAAATGTCCCTAGACAGGAAGATGGAATGAATGTAGGACTTACATTGAGTATTTTTCTTCTCACAGTCCTGCATTGTCTTTTATACAATGCCCAAAGAACAGTTATTTATATATTTTGTTCAGTTTTATAGTTGGTCACAGGAGGAGGGTAAGTTTGATAGTTTTTACTCATGGTCAGAACCAGAAGTAACTTGATTCTAAAATTATTCTTGTGATACTGGTACTACATTCCAGCTACCGTAGTACAAGCAGAATTTTCACAAATAGCATTGCTTCCTTCTTTGAGGTTTCCAGCAGAGATCTGTTTCCTTGCAATGGTTCAGGTGTACGAGTTATCACCCTTAGGTTACACAAAGTGGAAACACTTACTGTCTGACAGTCTGACAGTAACTGGGAGAACATATTCCATTCTAGGCTTTTAGAGGGACATGGGCCACCCACAGTTCAACTAGGGGAAAATGGTTAGGACCTGCAGGTGCTCTGCTTGCTGTGGATCAGTAAACACATATGGGGATGTTTAAACTAATTCCTTTAATCTTGGTCTTTATTTTATGCATTCAATGTGATTATCACCAGCCTTTACTCAGCAAAATATTTTTAGTGATGACTATTCTCTTTCTTGTTATTTCTAATTATTGCATTAAATACATAATGATTCTGTTTATGTGGGTTCTTCATTTTTATTCTTATAATTGTGAGCTCCCTTGTCAGTCTTATTCTATTTTATGTTCTCATCTTTGAGCTTTTTAATTTTGTGAATTAAATACTTGTTAGGTTATACTATAGTGTGAAACACGTGAAGAATTTCCTTCAATTCTTTGTGGTGTTATCCACTGGGTGTAGTAGGCATAGTGCCTATGATCCATAGTACTTTTGGGGACCCAAGAAAGTGTCTTAATTTTTATTTACTTTAAGGTGAGAAAACAAAGATAATAATGTTGGATATAAATAATACTAAGTGCATGTTGGGTTATATTATTGTTCTTTGCCAGACTTTGACTTTTGACCAAGATCCAAGATAATTCATGTGCAGATTTCAGGGACTCCTTCTCTGGCAACATTTTTCTCTCTGTTACCCTAATCCTAAAAATCTAGCTACTTTATCAGTCCTTCTCTCTGATCCATGCTTCCTCCACCCAGAAAAAAACTGCTGCTCTCTTGAGTCATACTCCTGTGAGCTGCATTTTGAAAAAAATTTACAGATTAGGTCATAAAATATATTTTTGAATATTTCTTGCATGAAGGAAGTGGCCCACAGAGCGAAAAATTCCTAGAACCCACAAAAGTCATAAGGTGACCCTGAATGTCATATCTAACAAAATTGACATTAATATCATTTATTGATTTGTTCATAACTAAAGTTCCCCAGTGATATTGAGATGGTTGTTTTACAGTTGATTCATCAGCATCAGGATCCAAATAAGGTAACACATTTCCATATTGCCTTTGGTTTTCATGACTCTTGAGTCTCTTATCTAGCCTAGTCCCCTCTTCCCTCTCAGCCCCCTGCCATTGATGTGTTGCAGACATCTGGTTAATTGTTCTAACCAAGTTAGTTATTCTATTATTTTTACTACCTAACTTTGTCTATTTGCTTCTTTGTGGGGTCATTTAACTTCTTTCTCCATTTCCTGCATTTCTTGCAAGGGAAGTCAGCTCTACAGGCTTGGTGAATCCATGGGTAACTTCTGGGCTAAGGATGCTTTACAGAAGTTGAGACATACTTCATGTCTCTTCACACAGGAGACT
>CAUYQG010167078.1:64-20865 GCA_963574415.1 Tarsius wallacei
CTGCTCACGGCCACCGCAGCCTCGATCTGCTGGGCTCAGATGCTCCTTCCGCCTCAGCCTTCTAGGTAGCTGGAACCACAGTCATGTGCCACCACACCTGGCTAATTTTTCTGATTTATTGTAGAGATGAAGTCTTGCTATGTTGCTCAGGCTGGTCTTGAACACCTGAGCTCAGGCAATCCTCTCGCCTCTACCTCCCAAAGTGCTGGGATTACAGGCTTGAGCCACTGCGCCAGCTAAAAAAACATTTTTTTAAATTTTCTCTCTTTGGGAAAGGGCCATATTAGCAGAGTAGTTGAGAACATAAAATCTCTAGAATCAGATTGCCTGAGTTAAAGTTCTGGCTCTACTATATGACCTTGGGCAAGTCACTTAATCTTGCTGTGCTTCAGTTTCTTCATCTGTAAAATGAGGATAATAATAGTAATTATCTCACTAAGATGTCTGAGCCACTTAAAATAGTGCCAGACCCATATTAAGTCCTCAATTATTATTTAACCTTATTATTTGTTTTTGAGACTCTGGGGTTAATCTTAGAATGTCCTTATCTTTCCTTTCCTGCTGGACATCTCTTTATCTTTGGTTCTGTTTTGGAGGCTAATTTTTCTTACTTTACTTTCTACTGAACTTGTCTCAGCTATTTTAAGAGCTCTTTTCATACTTTCTGTTAGCTTTTAAATACAGTTCTGTGATTATGTCATAGTTACACTATTTTCTTCTATCTCCTGGGGATATGTGTTTACTGTAGGATTTTCTTTGCTTTCTGCCATGTCTTGGCTTTCTCTAGCTTCCTTTCTCACCATGTATTTGTTTTAGTTTCATGATGTGAGAGTCTTTCATCAACTGTCTGCAAACCTTTTACTCTCCTTTTATAAGTAAGAATGAGGTAATAAAACCCTCAGTAGAAACTCTATGTGGGGTGGAGCAAGTCTGCTTGCTCACTGGTGGGCTTGCCGTATGGTGATCAGATGAAAGCTTATTTTTGTCGTGGGAAGATACCCCAAATGTCAGAAACGAGATGTCTTTTCTTTGGGGCTCTTCAGTTTCTCACGAGAAATATCCTATAGTGTCTTGCCTGAGGGTGCACTCACCTGGCTGCCAGTGTTCTAGAAGCAGTTCAGGGGAAGGGGTCTGTGTGAGCCACTGCTGAGTATGCAATCTTTTACACTGTGCTCCTCCTTCCTGCAGGTGCCTCACTCCTGCCCTTTTTTGTGCCCGGTGTATAAGCCTCTCTCCTCTCTCTCCTGCTGGCTGCAAGGGATGAGACAGGAAACCCAAGGATCCAATGATTCCAGATGCCAATGTTGGCCTGGCCCCCTGTGTTTAGCCACTCACCTCTCCCTTACCTTCTGCGCCTCATCAGCATTCTTTTCTGGTTATCTCTGGCATCTCCAAGGCCCAGGCAACTCTTGGGTTTTGTAGGGCAACTGGGTTCTTTCTGTACTGACCTCTAGGACCACATCAGAGTATAGCTTCCGCTGTTCTGTTAAACCAGTTTTTACTCGCTCATCCACCCTGGCCTTCAAAATTGTGTTGAAATGTATCTTTTGTTGATGACTCGAGCTTTATCTTCTTTGCCCCTGTGGACTTATCCTTATCCCCTTATTGTCCTTTTTAGGGGATAATGAAGATAAGCAGTGCTTGCTCACTGGTGGGCTTGCCGTATGGTGATCAGATGAAAGCTTATTTCTGTCATGGGAAGATACCCCAAATGCCAATCTGCCATCTTCAATATGAAGTTCATCTCCAACAGTATCCGCAAGCTTTTACCAAACTCTTCCCTGATTTGTTTATACAGGTAGAACCAGAGTTTCTGGCTAAACCATTCCTTTTGTTGGCTTATAATAGTCAAGACTCCTTTCTTCCTTTGTCATAATTCAGCTTTGATTAGATAGCATGGCATTCCCCTGGTTGGCTAACTACTGCTATATTAATTGGTTCAATTAGTCAAGGTGAAGTTTAGAATGAACCATTTTAAATTGCCAACCATGAGCCGGGCTCGGTGGCTCAGCCTGTAATCCCTTGCTTGGGGAGGCTAAGGTGAGTGGATTGACTGAGCCCACGGGTTCGAGACCTGCCTGGGCAACTTGGCAAGACCTCATCTCTACAATAAATCAAAAATTAGCCGGGCGTGAGAGCATGTGCCTGTAGTTCCAGCTACTTGGAAGGCTGAGGCAGAAGGATCACCTGAGCCCAGCAGGTCGAGGCTGCAGTGGCCGGGAGCGGCCACTGCACTCCAGTCTGGGCGAGAGTGAGACTCCAACTCAAAAAATAAATAAATAAATAATAAATTTCCAACCATGAAGTTACCTTTGTTGCCTAAATGTTTTGATTCCTTTGGCAGAAGAGTTGTAAATAAATATGAAAGTTTCTGCCACACTCACTGATCATGAGACTATACTATTCTTGCTCCAAACATCTTTATCCATAAACACTTAAGTACAGCTGCGATTCCCAAAATGTGGCCCCTGGATAGACTCTCAACATCAGATCACCTGGGAAGGTGTGATGAATGCAGCTTCTCCAACCCACCCCAGACCTACTGAATCAGAAACTCAACGAGCTGGACAGCAACCTGTGTTTCTAACAAGCCCTCTGGATGTTCTGATGCATATTGGAGTTTGAGAAAAACAGTAGTACGGTATTGTGACAGGATAAAGTGGCACATTCTTAGCCACTGAAGGCCATCATCCTAAATCATGCTGGGACCAGGCATGGTGGCTCACACCTGTAATCCCAGCACTTTGGGAGACTGAGGCAGGAGAAGCAGTGTTATAGCTCAGGAGTTCAAGACTAGCCTGGGCAACATAGCAAGATCTCATTTCTACCACACACACACACAAATCAAAAAACTAGCCAAGCATAGTTGCACATGTCTGTAGTCCCAGCTACTCAGAAGGCTGAGGTGGAAGGAATGCCTGTTGCCAGGTGGTTAAGACTGTAGTGAGCCATGACCACACCACTGCACTCCAGCCTAGGTTACAGAATGAGACCCTGACTCAAAATAGATAGGTAGATAGATAGATAGATAGATAGATAGATAGATAGATAGATAGATAGGCAGGCAGACAAATAATTCTGGACATGGCATTTTCCAACAAACAACCATGGAGTAAGTAGTGAATTTTACCTGTGTGGATTATTCCTTTCTCATCCTCACAGTTGGGGACCACTTTTTCAGCCAGCAGCCAAAAGATTTGCATATTTCCTTCAGAACAGAAAATGTTTCTGTTACTGGAACTCGCCATTGGTCACCCCTCAACAGAAAGCATCGGGCGCTTGTGTTTATTGCTACTCCTTCCTGAATCCTCACTGATAGAAGAGTAAGAGAGGAGATGAGAGAATGAAAGATGACAATACTTGGAAATTGGAAGGTGACTAAAGAAATAGGAATTGATTTAGCAGAGTTGAGAAAGATGAGGTTGAACATCTGTAGACACTGAGGATCAAGGCTGGTTAATCTGTAAACCCTCAGAAAAGCCTAGGAAATCAAGTTTACAATGATTGTTGAAAGTGGAGGTGAGTGACAGTTGATTCCAGAGGGATTGATTCAAAAGCTTGATACACAGGCCAGGTGCAGGGACGTATGCCTGCAGTCCCAGCACTTTGGGAGGCTTAGGTCAGAAGATTACATGAGCCCAGGAGTTTGAGACGAGTCTGGGCTATCTAGGAAACCTTGTCTCTACAAAAAAAATTTTTTAGGTTAGTTGGAACCAGGCGCCGTGCCTTACGCCTATAATCCCAGCACTTTGGGAGGCAGAAGCGAAAGGATTGCCTGAGTCCAGGGGTTCAAGACCAGCCTGGGCAACTTGACAAGACCTTGTCTCTACAATAAATCAAAAAATTAGCTGGCGTGTGGTTTCAGCTACCTGGAAGGCTGAAGCAGAGGCATCACCTGAGCTCAGCAGGTCTAGGCTGCAGTGACCATGAGCATGCCACTGCACTCCAGCCTGGGCTACAGAGTAAGACTACAACTCAAAAAAAAAGTTAGCTGGGGATGGTGGTGTACACCTGTAGTCCCAGCTACTCAGGAGACTGTGGTGAACCATGATTGTGCCACTGCACTCCAGCCTACGTGACAGAGTGCAACCTGACTTAAAAAAAATAAATAAACAAACAAAAAAAAAACCCAAAAGCTTGATGAAAAAACATTAGATCCCTAGGCTCCCACCTTCATCCAGTGCAATCAACCTGTCACCTATATTTGTTTTCTGCCATAGCAAAGTACCGCAAACAGGATGGTTTAAACAACAGAAATTCATTTTCTCACAGTTCTGGAGGATGAAAGTTCAAGATCAAGGTGTCAACAGGGTTGGTTTCTTTTGAGGTCTCTCTCCTTGGCTTGAGGTGGCCATCTTACTGTGTCTTCACAAGGTCTTTTCACTGTGATCACGCATGTCTGTGTCCTACTCCTCTCTTCTTTTTTGTTTTTTTTGTTGTTGTTTATTTTGTTTTGTTTTGGGGGGTTTTTCTGAGTTGGAGTCTCACTCTGTTGCCCAGACTGGAGTGCAGTGGCCGCTCCCGGCCACCGCAGCCTCGACCTGCTGGGCTCCGGCGATCCTTCCGCCTCAGCCTTCCAAGTAGCTGGAACTACAGGCGCGCACTACCACGCCCCGCTAATTTTTGATTTATTGTAGAGATGAGGTCTCGCCAAGTTGCCCAGGTGGGTCTCGAACCCACGGGCTCAGGCAATCCACTCACCTCAGCCTCCCCAGGCGCAGGATTACAGGCTGAGCCACCGAGCCCGGCTTACAAGTCATTTTTAAAAATGTCTTTTTCCTGGACTCTCAGTGGGGATCTTTTTTCCCATTATATTTGGTTATTGCTGGCATATAGAAAAGCTTTTGGGTTCTGTTCTTTTTCTGGGACTGCTGTAACAAAATATCACAAACTGGGTGGCTCAAAGCATCAGAAATTTATTGCCTCACATTTCTGGAGATTAGAAGCCTGAAATTAAGGTATCAGTAGGGCTCTACTATCTTGCGGGCCCTGTGGGACAATCTGTTCCCTGCCTTACTCTCAGCCTCTGGGTTCAAGACCCACCCCCCACTAGTATGACTTCATCTTAACTATTTCTGCAAGAACCCTATTTCCAAATAAGGCTCCATTCTGAGGTACTAGGGGTTAGAACTTCAACATCTCATTTTGGGTGACATGATTCAACCCCTAAGAGTTCCATGTATTTTGCAAGTACTCACTTTAGTTTCCTCACTGCTTCCAATTATTTCAGATAACTCTCTTTGTTAAGCTGTAAACAGCTTATCATCTGCATATAATCAAAAGTGCGGTGACTCATGCTCCCTTTATCTAAGCTGATTGGCTAGTACTTTATCACACATAGATAACAGGTATTCATAATCTTTAAAAATTTTGCTTCATTGTCTTTAAACTTGGAATTTGATTACTACCAGAGTGTAGCATTAAAAAACAAAACTACTCATTTGTATTTCTTCTGTGAACTTTGTGTTTCTATCCTTTGTCTACTTTTTATACTGGGGATATCAAAAATTAATTTGAAAAAGCTCTTGTGCATTAAAAGTTTTAACTTCTTGTAACATGTTGAAAATATTTTCCCCCAAGACTTCAAAAGCACCTTGTCAACTACCCAGCAGCCAATAGTACAAAACAGATGAAAGGTAGAGATCTACTGAAACACAGATTAATCAATCATATCTTTCCGTGCAAGTCCAATACAGGCACAAATACCTCTCACAATGTAAGAGCAGTAAGATGAATAGTGGTGTGCAATGTAGATTTTTATGAAGCACTCTTGAAAATTTCAAGTACACTAATACTTATAACTTGTCTCCTAGTATACTATTTCAACCATTCAATTTCTTTCCAGCTAAAGCACTCAAAGGAGCTTCAAGGACTAAATGGTCTGATTAACCCTTTAGTACCAAATGCTTCACAGCTCTTGCTCTCACATACTCATCAAGTTTACACTGACATTTAAAGGTCCTAATGCCATCAAAGAAAGGATTAATCTGTCCTTGGCTTATCTAAATGACCAAATAATAAGATTTAAGTGATAACTAGCTGTAGGATATGTCCTTATTAAATTTGATAGGATTTTTAAAAAGCCAAGTAATGTAATAAAGTTTGCAAAGTGATTTAGATTAAACAGGTTTGACTGCTCAATTTGGAAGTGATTCAGTGCACAGGTATAGGCATAAAGATACTTCCAAAATATTAGGCTTTGAATGCTGCAGACCAGAAAGTTGAGAAATGTTCAATCAACATTACAATGTATTGTTTTTACCAGTTTTCATTGCTTATAAAATAAAAATGTGCTTATTTTAGGAGTATGCATTTTTTTTTTCTCCCCACAAGTTCCACTCCTTCCCTAGAACTATTTACATAACTTATCAACATGCTAAAAAAAACAGGAGAAAGGAAGGACAACCTTGATCTTAGTATGTTAACACTCGCCCAGAAATATAAATGCCCCAAAAGCCCAGCCACAAAGCCCCTGAGTACTTTGCTATCTTGTGGGCGGAGTACTTTGACAGCTCCCACTAGCCAAGAGTGTACAAGCGAAGATGCTAGGACTTGGGAATGTTCGATGCTCAGACTTGGGAATGTTTCTAATGACATTCAAGCCAGCCTGGATTTGGTCACTTTACTCATCCCACACCTTATAGCTTTCTTTATTCTATGCACATTCTTACTTGCTTATGAAGCAAAAATATCTAGACTTCAAATAAAACCTAGTAGATTTTAATTCTCAGTCATAAGTCTATGTAGTTTAATGATAAAAGATTAAAAATTTTGTAAAGTATGAAATAAACAGTTTTATTAGATGAACTCATTTATTTGACACATTAAATTAGGCAAAGAAATATCTATGTAACTGCATAAAAAGAATCATATTCTCATACTACTTCAACACACAGCAGTGGTCAAAAATAATGAATTGTAGAATGGACCCCAGGACTTGATGAAAAAAACACTCTGTACAGAAAAGTTTCAGGCTTCTAACTTCACTGAGTTCAGTACTAAACGTGCTTCCTTATATTCTTCAGCTTCTTCCAAGTCTTTTTCACTTTCCTGAAATGAAATAGAATACAAATTAGGTCTGTCATTGTTAAATTTCAGTGCTTTGTTATTTATTGAAATATTACAAACCATTAATGTAAGTAACTCAAAAATTAAGAGAAAAAAGATTCCAAACCTTGTTTAAATATACTATAATCCCCCAGGTAGCTTGCTTCACTATATATCTTATTACATGTATATAATATATCCTTATATATGAGTTATCTAAAGCTATTGACATTAAGTAAAAACCTCAGAAAAAAATGTAAAGAAAATTTATGTTCTCATTTTATCAACACATCATCATTATACAAAAAGGAAAAGTCAAAAGGAAGATTTACAAACATGTTACATACATGACAACATTCAGGCCAAAATAATACTCCAACACTCACAATGATAAAGAAGACTCTGGTGTCATACCAGAGTTAAAAATAACTTTAGAACTAGAAAAGTGATTTGCCTGCTTATTAATGAGTATTACATACCCTATACTAAAGAACACAAAATATATCTTTCATTGATATTTAAAGATTGAGTTTTTCTATAATCCTGATATACAGGAAATGTTTACTAATATACTGTAATGGTAACAGACAAACAAAATAAAATCATTTAAATGATTACATACAGGAAATTTTGTTTGATTTTTTAAATGAAGTTATGTTCAGCAATTCATGTCAGATCAATAAAAGATGGAAAATAGTTAACAGAGTAGAGGGAATGCAGTTTGTGTATATTTAATATGAAAATTGCCAGGTGCAGTGGCTCACTCACACCTATAATCCTAGCACTTTGGGAGGTGGAGGTCAGAGGATTGTCTGAGCTCAGGGGTTCCAGACCAGCCTGAGCAACATGGCGAGACCTCATTTCTACAATAAATCATTTAAAAAAAAAAGCCGGGCTCGGTGTCAGCCTGTAATCCTGTGCTGAGGTGAGTGGATTGCCTGAGCCCGTGGGTTTGAGACCCGCCTGGGCAACTTGGCGAGACCTCATCTCCACAATAAATTAAAAAAAAATTAGCCGGGCGTGGTTCCAGCTACTTGGAAGGCTGAGGCGGAAGGATAGCCGGAGCCCAGCAGGTTGAGGCTGCGGTGGCCGGGAGCGGCCACTGTACGCCAATCTGGGGAACAATGAGATTCCAACTCAAAAAAAAAAAAAAAATTAGCTGGGTGTAGTGGCACACGACTGTAGTTCCAGCTACTTGGGAGGCTGAAGCAAAAGGATCACCTGAGCCCAGCAGGTTCTGGCTATGGTGGCTGTGAGTGTGCCACTGTACTCTAGCCTGGGTAACAGAGTGAGACTGACTCAAAAAAAAAAAAAAGAAAGAAAGAAAACTTAGGCTAGGCACAGTGGCTCATGCCTGTAATTCCAGCACTTTGGGAGGCCGAGGTGGGAGGATTGCTTGATCCCAGGAGTTCAAGACCAACTTGGGCAACATAGCAAGATCTCATCTCTACAAAAAAATTAAAAAATTAGCTGGGCATGGTGACACGTGTTTGTAGTTCCAGTTGCTCAGGAAACTGAGATGGAAGGATTGCCTGCGCCCAGGAGATCAAGGCTGTGATGAGCTGTGATCGTGCCACTGCACTCAAGCCTGGGCAACAAAGTGAGACTCTGACTCAAAGAAAAAAGAAAACTTAAAGCAAAAGAACGAGAATTTGCTTAGCTCTTACTATAGGTCAGAATTTCTTTATTTCTTATAATTTAAACACGTCTTTGTTCTCTGTCAGTAAATATAAGTTCTTTGAGGGTAGAGATATTGTTGAATATATACTCACACGCAAATATTCATCCAAAGACATTACTTTTTTCAAGCAATTTCTATTACTTTCTCAGATACTAGATTTCATGAGAGAAAAAAGCATTTACACTGTCAAGAAATACAAATGGTACTTCTTGTCTTAGGTAGCATTTTAACACAGTAATTATTTCCTGCTTTATCTACTTTCTGTATTATAGGCATTTATACCAGTAACTCTTAAGTGCTATCCAGCTCCACGTTAATATGAGGGGACTGCCTATATTTTTTTCTCTCTCTCTAAAATTGACTTACATTTGAATCTGGAAAAATTCCAATCCTTTTAATAAGGACCCAAATTCATTTGAAACATCAGATCTTTTAAAATTACAAATGGTCATTCATCCTTAATGTGTCAAAAAGATCTTCATATATAAAAAAATAATTCAAGATATTGCTGGACAATATTAGTTTGATTATAACTTAAATATATTTAATTAACTAAATTTAAATGAACACAATAAACATTCTAGAAAACAGTACTTTTACTGGATACATAACTCAAAACACAAATTAAACTCCATTAATGATTTTAAAATATGCTGGTATACAGGGCAAGTAAATAAAAATATCACCAACTAGTTCTCAGTATTAAATATTTAAATTTTTGGCCTTCCATGTATATGATTTAAAAAAAATTTAAACCCAAGACAGAGACGTTCACTTACTAACACCTGCTGGAGATCGGCGTAGGCTGCTTCCAACCTGCGCTGGCAATCTGGGATCATCATCCGGGACTCCTGCAGTATCTCTGCCTGTAATGAGAATCTCTGTGAGACGTGCAGAGACAGCAAAGCTCATGTGTGTGGAGCTCACACCTTGGTAAGCAGTTAATATTTCAGAACAGAAAAAATTATGGTCTGTTAAGTAGCTCAAATTTTAACTTAAATTGTGTTTATTAGAAGATAGAAAGAAAGACTACCACACTGTAAAATCTACAAAGTACAAGTTTTAAAACTAAACCTTTTTGGTAATCGCCTTCTCATGCTAAGTGAAAATTAACTGGAAAAGCTTTTCATAGAGCATTTATTTTAAAAATCTATTTAAAATAAACTATTTCCCCTGCTGTCACAAAGCACCTTTATTCAAAATGGGATCAGCTGGTTATATAAATATCTCCTGCATCTTTTCAGTAATAAAGAAAAACAGTGTTCAGATAATATCACATGGAGATAATTACTACATGAGGAAAGTTATTGAGTTATTGATCACATTGTGAGCACACTGCAGGAGGTTCTCAGTGAAAGACAGAGGTAAAGAAAAATGAAAAGCAAAGACCAGCAGGTTCATATTTTTGATGCTTATCATGCATAAAAAGTTATTACTTATCCTTGTGCTTCATTTTAGGAGAGAGATTATTCTCACCATGCAGTTTGAGCCAAATTACCAATGTGGCACCCCTCTGAATCTGAACCTCTTGCCTATTTCTCCTGGAGACATACGCTACAGAATTAAACACAGAATATTTATTCTAGAGGATATTTCTGGACTTAAAATCCATCATTCAAAACTGGACTGTAACACATCAAATCACAAAACAAGAAAAAAAAATCAAATCAATGACTGGGAAACCCAATCAGTAAGAGAGTAAATAAGTTAGTGCCAGCTGTTGGACCATAAATAAGACTTTTTCTTGGGTAACAGGAAGCTTTATTTCCTTTAACTATTCTCAGAGAAAGACAGTGAGATCATCTAGACATTCAGATCTAAAAAATAATGTTTGGTCAAATACCTTGAAAGAGTGGGTACAAAATCTGAGCTTTTTACTGAGATTATCTAGTGCATATAAAATAAAAAAGAAAGTCACACTTTAAAGGCAATAATATTGTATTTTAATAGAAACTTTAAGTCTCAGTATCTTCCTCTTTTCCCCAGTAGTTGTCATAGCTCACATTATAAACAAAAACCAGAATTGTAATATATAAAGATGTTCTCTATCCACATCTATTTTCTCAGGTGAATATCTATTGCTGAACTTATAACTCTTTTACTAATAAGGCATATGTTGAAAATTTCAAACAGAAGATCATGACTTTACTTCAGAGCCGATCATACTATGCTTAGATATTTAACTACTGTCACTAAATCATTTTTGCATATCTGGTTAGTTTGAATATATGTGAAAAATCAGTGACAGGAACAATTCATATTGGGTGATTCATATTTCCTCTCTTATGGAATTCTCTTCAGAAGAGTTGATAGGAATTAAACAAGATAAAATGAATATAAGGAAGTAGGTCAAAGCCATGACAAGTCAAAATATTTATTTGTAAAACATTTTTTCAAAGCTTTAGTCACTGAAGTAAACTTTAAACAAAGATATCTAAAATAACATCTATTCATTATTTTTTTAATCTATTACTACAGAGCAAGAATCCTCAATTAGTCTATCAAAACAAGACAGTGATTTTAGCAGGGTCAGAGTTCAGTCTCTCCCATATACCACCCCAATTCATTCAATGTTTACAATATGACTGCAGGATGACAGCAGATACAGGGGTACAAAGATGAAAAGGAGAAGGTCTCTGTCCTCTAGTCCAGTATGGTGCATAAACATGAAAATAAACATTTGACATTGCTTCAAGAAGACCATGTCCCAGAAAGTCAAAGGAACACAGTGATGACTATGATTGGAATAAAAAAACCCCACATCTTCATCAAAGTCATAAATCACAGTTTACTTTGTAATAATAAATTGCAACTATCTGAAATAATTTTTAAAAACAGTATATGAAGTGTGATTATATAGTAAAGACACACCTTGCAAAATTGCAAAGTGTTTCCCTTAGGAAGTAGTACTCAAATGAATGGTACCGCTGTTTAAAATTTCTGAATAAACTGTCAGTTAATTCTATGTTGACTATGATAAGACTGAGGTTAAATCATGACCTTGACACAGATTGGGAGGGAATACAACAGGATGTAATCCTACTGATGTTCAGTTGTTTTAAAAACAAGTTATAGAGAGCTAGGTTTGGGATGGGGGGAGGGAAGAAGAGCACAGGGTGAGAGTGAGCTGGACACTTTGGGAGGGAGATGGGGAGAAAGAAAAAAAAGTTATGATATTTTTTGGTAGTTATTCAGGTTAAATGGAAGTTGTGGGAGGTTTAGCAAGGCTCAGGTTATAACAATAGACAAACTGCTGAATATAAAATCGAATCAACTTCCTTTACAGTCAAACATATACATACTGGAAGGAAAATACCCTAATGAACAGATCTTCATTTTTTCAGAAAGAAGAGTTCTGTGAAATAATCTGGTCACTGTCAGTCAAGTTATTCCACTAATGCTTGACAACTGGGATAAGATTTCTAGCTTCCTTAGTGATCGAGACCATTTGTCAGAAGCTGGCTATAACTACAGCTATAATTTATAGATACTCGAATACTGGCTAGTAGCTGTCTCTGAAACCAATGGCAACCACATTAGTTTGCCACACGGAGCTCTAGAGTAATCCAGAGATTATAGAAACAATGGTTAAGTACCACCTTTAGATGGAGATAAAATGTTAATGTGCTTAACTGTCAAGAAATCCATTTGACTTGTGTTTTGTGGTTACTGCTGAACAGGTAAGACTGTAAGAAGAATCCCACGGATCAAAATTAATATCAGCCCTTAAGCTTTAACATATATAATTACTTTAAATGTAAATGATCTAAATACACCAGTTAAAGGTAGAGATTCACAGACTGAAGCCAACTACATGCTATCTACCAGATACTCCCTTCAAACATAATGAAATATGCCTGCTGTGGTGGCTTGTGCCTGTAATCCTAGCACTTTGAGAGGCCAAGGTGGGAGAATTGCTGGAGCCCTGGAGATCAGCCTAGGTAACATACTGAGACCTCATCTCTACAGAAAATCAGCCATGAATGGTGACGCATGCTCATAGTGCCAGCTACTAGGGACCTGAGGCAAAAAGATCACCAAGGCTAGGATGTTGGGACTGAGGTGAGCTGTGATTGTGCCACTGCACTCCAGCCTGGGTGTCAGAGTGACTCTGACTCAATAAACAATAATAATAAATAAATAAAAATTAAGACAGTTAAGTGTGTATTATTATCAACTGTAACAATTTGCATGAGAAAAATCACTGTGCATTCATAAAGCTGACTTAAAAAATAAATTTTGAGATATGGTCTGTATAAACTGGTTCACACTCTCCTTTTTCTCCTCTCTTTTAGTGTCGTCAGGATTTTATTGTAAATGCTTCAGATACTGGATTTTAAGTAGAGGAGCAAGTGATCTGATGTTCACTTTAAAGAAATCAATTTGGCTGTTGTGGTGGGGAAGAAATGGAGGATGTCAAGACTCAAAGAGATATGCCAATCATGAGGCTTCAGCAACAGTACAATCAAGAGTTGATGGTGGACTGGACTTGAATGATGACAGTCGAGATACAAATAGAGGGAATAAGAACTACGACTTCGTGATACTGGATGTGACTATTAGAAAGGGAGAGAAATATCAAGGAACCCATTAAATTTTTGGTTTGGGTTAGGGTTAGTGAGTGCAGGTACCATTTACTGAGATGGGGAAAATGGAATCACTTTTTGTTTGGGAGGGTAGGTTGGGCTGGGGGAAGATCAAGATTTTTATGTTGGACATCCAAGAGGATATGTCAAACAGGTAGTTGAATGTGTGTATCTGGAGTGATTAGGCCCAAGACATAAACTTGGGAGCCGCTGGCACTAGAAAAAGTACCAAGTAAGGAGGAACCCTGGTTTTTTTGTTTTGTTGTTATTTTAAATGCCATGACTAAAAGAGTGCTGAGAACAGTATGTGGCATCTAGCAGGTGTTTAATGAATATCTGTTGAATGAATAAATGAATAGTCATAAAGATGGCATTCAAGGCTATAAAAATGGTATGAGACTGCCTGGGAAAGAAATTATAGATAGAACTCTTAAAGCTTAAAAAAAAAGTATATATGCAGAGGGTGACAAAAAAATGTAAGAGATGTTATCTATGTATTACTTTTTGAAGATAAATTAGATTACAGTAGCAATGTGTAATATGATGTTCACTCAACTGTGCTTCCACCATTGTCTTTGTCCTGCCTGTCGCATGGCGATGCTAGTATTTATTTGATTAATGCCATCTTTTAAGCAAATAAACAGTGTATACATTTTTTGGCACCCCCTGTACATGTGTGTAATGGGGGAGAAATTCAGCAAAGGACACTGAGAAATGATAGTAGTGAAACAGGGAAATCTAGAAGGCTGGTCTATCAAAGATGCCAACATAAGAGAGTTTCAAGAAGAAAGTGGTTAGTTACTTGTGTCAATGCTGTCAAGGTATGTAAGATGAGGAAAAAGGAGTTCTAATGTTAGGTGACAGTTACAACAAGCACTTGGGCACACAATCCATTCTCACAGCCAGGAAGGTAGTATGGGTACAGATGCACACAGGTTGATTTTGTGGTGGGAATTCTGTGATGGGAATGTGAGAAAGTTCCCTGACAGCCTCTATCTTCTCAAGGAATTATGAAGCAAGTGTCAGCTAAGAATGAACTTTCAATAAATGACACGAAGAAAGGTATTATGAGAATGCAAAGAAGGGGCATTTAACTCAGTGCAGAGGTAAGTGTAGAAGAGGCCAGAAGGATGAACAGGAATTAATAAGGAGAGGGTAGGTAGGAGGAACAAAAAGAACATTCCAGATGTACAAAATCTCAGAGGCAAAGGAGAAAGGGCATGTTGAAGGAGCTAAAAGCCAGGAACCTAAAATGTTCAGGTAAGAACTGGTAAGAAAAGAGGTTAGAGAGATAAGCAAATGCCAAAATCAAAGTCTTATATGCCATGCTAAGGGCACTGAAATCTGTTATGAGGACAATCAGAAATGCCACAGAAAAGCATAATACATGTTTTATTTTGGTGGTCTTCAAATCAGTTTGGAGAAAATATCTGTGAATTGAAATATATAAGTATATTTCATGTAAGATTAGCTCATTTTTATATGTAATACTTAAGAGTACAGATTATAGAACCTGTGTTCAAATCTCAGCCATATCATTGCAGCATTTGTGTGATCTTGAGCAGTTAACTTGTGTTTCAGTTTCCTTATCTTTAAATGGATGTTTTAGTAGTAAAGTATAATAGTATCCTCTCAGAGGGCTGTTGCAAAGACTACATTAGTCAATAAAGTATTCTGTAAATGTTAACTATTATTATTTATGATACAATTTTACCTGCTTTTTAATGGCATAATTTTCACCATCTTCAGCTCTCATTTTTTCAATCTTTTCTTCCTGCTGTTTTGCTTCTTTTTCATACATCACTTTTTCTTTGACCAATCTAAAAATAAGCCAAAAATGTTCCAGAGAATTAGCTTTCTCTCTACAGAACAGACAACAAGAAACAAAGAAATGATGTAAATATAAACCATACTTATATTTAAAATACTGAAGGAGATATACTAGATGGGGGGAATGGAGGAAGGGAAGAAAAATACTTTAGTCATAGATCCTTGTACACTTGAGTTTTATAACTTGCCTAATGCAAGTGTAATTTATCAAAGCATGAAATTCTCAAATTAAAAACCCATTCCATTATATTATAAAGACAATGTGTAAACACACTCAAAATTATTATGTACTAACATTTCTATCCTGTTTTTATTGATACATTTTCCAAACCTTTATACAGATATTTGAAACAGCTTAATGGGAAAAACTCAGTTTACTAAGGGGAAAAAAAATCAGCTATATTTTTGTGTTGTATACCAAATCCAAAACAAAGAAAGATTATTTTCAACAACAAGATTATTTAACAAGTATTTATTATGCACTTAATTTTATGCCAGACTTTGCTTGTGCGAGGAGCTGGGGTAGATAATTTAGACATGGTTTTTTCACAGACAAGTAGTGGAAATAAACTAGTATTTACTTACTAAAACAAGAAAAAGTAGTGATTATAGATTAGGAAGATTTTCAGTAATAAGGAACAGTGCAATACAAAGTCCTCCTGATTATTCCTTAGCTAAGCAAAACTCAGCCATAATAGCTCAATCTTCCCTAATTCTGGTTAATCAAAGTTTTAATATAAAAGAAAAGTGTAGCCCAAGAAAGTAGTACATTCCTATATACACATTATTTAAGCAGAACAAAAAGCTTTCAGAGTCCATACACATTAAAAACAACTTTCTCAGCCGGACTCGGTGGCTCAGCCTGTAATCCCAGCGCTTTGGGAGGCTGAGGTAAGTGGATTGTCTAAGCCCGCGGGTTCGAGACCTGCCTGGGCAACTTGGTGAGACCTCATCTCTACAATAAATAAATAAAAAAAAATAGCCGGGCGTGGTAGCATGCACCTGTAGTTCCAGCTACCAGGAAGGCTGAGGCGGAAGGATCGCCGGAGCCCAGCAGGTTGAGGCTGCAGTGGCCAGGAGCGACCACTGTACTCCAGTCTGGGTGACAGAGTGAGACTCCAACTCAAAAACAAAACAAAACAAAAAAAAAACAGCTTTCTCCATCTGGCTTGCTTGCTTACTTCTATACCCATGTTGCTAGGCTGGAACTTTAAAACTTAATAACTATATTAGAAAGTAGCTTTTGTTTAATTTTTGCAATGAAGATTCAAAATGTGACTTAATTTTCATATTCTAATAGGACTTAATATAAGTTCACATAACTAAAAACAAAAACAGAAACTAACAACCAAAAAAAGTTTTGTCACAGTACCTGAAGGAATTTAAAGTAAGAATTTAAATCACCACATAAACTACATATGAAATACTAAATGTTCCAGATTGGAACTTAGAGATATGCTAGCAAGGCTCATTCTCTCCCTCATGATCTTGTATTATTTATACAGATAGGAAGAAATACAACAAAATGTTTACAGTGACATATAGTAGCATATTATGTGACCCTCTTACACTCACCCCAAAATACCTCCAAATGAAAAAACTAAAGTACAAAATACAGTATATATTTAATGCTGCCTTACATATAAACAAAAAAAAAGGAAACACAAGAAACAAATAACAAAGGACACACAGGAAACTACTCTGTGGACAAAAGTCCCAATGATTTTTTTGGGGGGTGGTCAGTTAGGAAATAAATAGGGAGGCTTTATTTTACATTTTTCAATAAAGTTTGTGGGTTTCCCCCCATGTATAAATATTTCCTTTATCAGAAAAGATAGATGCCAACATTATCTTTGAGTGGTAAAATTTTTAATAATTTTAAAATCTACTTTTCCTTTAGTCATATTTCTCTAAATTTTCTGGAATAAAGATTCAATTAGAAAAGATAGCATATGAATTCCTGTGGTATATATACACGATGGAATACTACACAGCCATAAAAAAGAACGAAGTCATGAATTTCCCAATCTCCTTCTTAAGGGAATCCCCTTAATCACCTCCTGACCCATCTAGACCCAGTCTCCTCCCTAAGGGGGTCCTTGCTTGACCCCCTGAAGACCCTTCTAGACCTCATCTCCTTCCTAAGGTCCCATCTCCAAACACCATCACACACGGGGCAGGGCATTCACATGTAAGTTGGTGCGCACAGTTGAGTCCACACCAGCACAGATGTCCAGCCTAGGACAGCCACAGCCCCGTAGCCGGCAGGACCTGCTTCTACTGGCTCTGTTCTTACTGGCGCGACTGGCATCCATGTCTCCGTTCCCTTCCAGCCTGCGCGGTCCCATGGAGTCTTACTCTCCGCCCCTCGTTTTTCCTCTTCCAGACCCGCTGGGAGGCCTGTGTCACCAGAGAAGCCGCCCCCCACCCCCACGGATCTCTCAGCTGTGGTGTGGACCTGCGTGCCTGCTGAGTCATCCCCACACTCTGCCCTCTTCCCAACGTTGTCTCACACGTGTTAGAGAGCCCACCTGGGGTGGGAACGCTCTGTGGGGACAGGCTGCCTAAGGAATGCCATTTGCAGTTGGGAGGGTGGGTGACTTGCAGAGCACTTGCTGGACGTCAAGGGTCTCTGCTCCACGTGCAGCTGGAGAGCGGTGCCCCCTTCAACCCTCCGCCTGTTTCAGGTGAGTTCTCTTTGCTAACGGCACTCGCAGCCCTGTGAGCTCATCTGCTTGGTCGCTTCTTCTGCAGTGAGTCTTGCACGAGGCCTTGGAGACACACAGGGGTTGGGGGTTGGGAATGGTTTCTGAGTGGGCCTACAGCCTCTCCGAGCTGGGCTCCCAGCCCACCAGAGGCAGGAAGGACGAGAACGTCATCCTCAAAGGACAAAACGGGATTGATGGAATCACAACACGTGGGCCGGGGGTGCTGGAGCAGCGTGGGCTGTGAATGGGATCCCGGCTTTATTCCGGGAGACGTTAGCTGAGTGACTTTTGTTGCTGCCTTAGCCCCCTTGAGTCCCGGTTTCTCTCTTTTGCGCCATGCATTGGTGCCAGCCACACAAACAGCAGGTGGGATGACATCTCAGGCAGCGGGCAGTCCCACCCAGGCTGGCAAGGCAGAGGTCTTGGCCCTGACCGTCGGCTCAGACCTGTCCCTCCCGGAGAGACCCTCACGTATCCCCCACGTGGTTCTTCATAGTGACACCACTGAATTTCCTATCAAAAACCTTCCCACATCCTGCAGGCGCCACGGTGTGCCAGAATGTGGCATCTTTCCAGGACAAGAAAGAACCAGAAAACTGCATTTTGTGCTTCATGAACTGAACAAGCCATGTAAACTTTCACGATTATCACAGATAAAAGCTATCTGTATCAGTCTGTATTATCACTAGAATAGAAGGTGGCTTCACATTTCATTCTTCAAAATAGCAACATTAAAGACCTTTCCCAAACTCCTAGGAGATATCAGATAACCAACACACATGCCGCCTATGAGGTATGTGTTAGCTATTCCAAAATGACTCAGCCAGGTACAATACAGTGAGAAAGGAGGGACTGAAATGTCATGTGACCGGACACGGGGGCTCACACCTCTCATCCTAGCACTTTGGGAGGCAGAGGCAAGAGGATTGCCTGAGCCCGGGTGTTTTGAGACCAGCCTGGGCAACTTGGCAAGGCCTCATCTCTACAAAAAATCAAGAAAATTAGAAAGGCATGGCGTTGCCTACCTCCGTTCCAGCAACTTGGAAGTCTGAGGCAGAAGGATCACCTGAGCCCAGCAGGTCGAGGCTGCAGTGGCCGAGAGGGTGCCACCGCCCTCCAGCCTGGGCCACAGAGTGAGACCACAACCCAAAAGAAAAAAGAAGAAAAGGAAAAATCATTCAAGATTCTACTAAACTGACAGATTTTAACATGATTTTAGAATTTAATGCAAATTTTACACAGTTAATTATTTGTCTAACATACCAGAGTCCTGGGTTCTGGCTTAGGCCACGTCACACACTGAGTCATCTGAGACAACGTCCTCAGGACCTCGGTGTCCTCAACCATAAAAAGAATTCATGCCACAAGGTCCTGCCTGGTTCTGACATCCTACCACCCCCGTTGGTAGCCATGGGTCGTTCTCTCCGCTGCGGCGGCCAATAACAACCCATACGTGGAAAATCACCCACGACTCCACTGGGAGAAAGAGAACTTAGCTCAACGGCAGGACGGTTCCTATTTGTGCTGCGCATACGTTTCTCCTCCAAAGAAATCCTATCAAGATGACGAAGCCTAAACAAGAACTCATCTCATTTCATCTCCCTTTATGCTTTGCCAACAACCTCTTACTCTCCGCTAAAGCTTTCCCATGGTTCCAGATGACATCTCTCCTCCCACAGGGCGACTGCATTTCCCCCTGAGGCTTAGGAGGAAGGAAATCGCAACGTCACCGATCAGACAGATGCTGGCTCTTAGCAATGAAGACCATATTAGTCATGAAAGCAGAGGATAACTGCTTGTTGGAAGAGCAGTCCCCTCCTCCCGATTCCGGGACTTTGAATCCCTTCATAGCCTGAGTTCAGAGGACACCCACTCTTCAAAAAATGAACACATGGGAGACAGACTCGCGTCGAAACTGAAGGCTTCGGAACTGGAGGAAGTTGGGAGATGGTGGGGTCCGCCAACATGCCACACTGATGAAGAGAGGCAGGGCCGGGACGCACCCAACTCCCACCGTGCGGGCAGGACACTGGCCACTCTAGAAACACCGCTCTGCCGGGCTCTGGCTGTCAGTCTTTCCCAAGCCAGTCACCTCTCTGGCCTCAGCCTTCTCACCTGCAGAGCAAGGGATATTATCTGCCCCATAGGGCTCGTCCAAGAGGCAAATGAGATGTCCGGGTGGGTCTCAAACGTGAAGGCTTGACTGAGTACCCAAACCCCTAATGCAGCAGCTCCAGGGGGCTGGAGTCAGAGGAGGGGGCGGTTCTTCTAATGCACTTCCATGGCCCACACGACATTTCTTGCTGATAGCCGGGGTCCACGAGCCTGCAGCTCCAACAACCCCCGGTGATGCCAGTTCCTTAGTAAGCAATCCTGGCCCGGGCATGATTCCGCAGGAAGGGCTGGGATCCCTGGTCCTGCTGGTGTTGCCATGGCCGCTGCTGCCACTGGGGGAGGGCTGGGGACCAGGAAGGGACAGCGGGCCAAGGCTGCCACACAGGGGTCAGCACAGGCCACGCAGTGGGGGACACCCTTCAGCCCCCCACTGATGGGTCCACAACATGCGCCCGGCCCCGCAGCAGCAGGCCACCACTCTGATCCGACAAGGGAACAGGCAGACGGCCAGGAAGAAACGAAAACCCTGAAAGAAAGAAGCAAGGCACTCCACCGAGAGCGCATGGGAGGGGCACGGACTGTGGCGCCGTGCGGCCCAGCATCAGGACCTGACAGGCAGGCAGCCGCCAGCGTGCAGAGGAGCGCCACTGGAGGGAGCCGTGGACTGCGTGTCCGTGTCCCCCCAAGTCCACTCATTGAAGCCCTAACTCCCAGGATGCTGGTGTGAGGAGGGGGCCTTGGGGTGACAGGGTTTAGGTGAGGTCAAGAGGGTGGAGCCTCACGATGCGGCTGGCGCCCCCACAGGAAGAGAAAAACACAAGCAGCTCTCTGTCT